>BDUI01000542.1:171014-174755 GCA_002335545.1 Apodemus speciosus | reverse complement strand
GAAGAAGAAGAAGAAGAAGAAGAAGAAGAAGAAGAAGAAGAAGAAGAAGAAGAAGAAGAAGAAGAAACAACAATCCAAATGTTCTAAATGTCCATTAACAGACACAATGTGGTAAATTGGTAATACCCACACAATCAACTACTACTCAGCAGGAGAAAGAACCCCTAAAGGCATATCACATGGGTAAACCTTGAAAACATTACACTGAAGCAAACAAGCCATTTGTAAAAGGCTATTTCATCAGTGAGTATATGAACGGAGCAGAACGGACAGGATAAGGGTCCCGGAAGCTGAGAATAAGGAAGAACTGTAAACAGAAACGAGAGCTTTCTAGAGTGAACAGACACACTCTAAGTGCTGAGGACTGCACCACTCACTCGAACTAGAGACTTAACACTGGCTGCCTCTACTAAGTTTGATACCTAGGAACAGGAGTGGGAAGGACTCATCGAATACTCAAGCTACATCAGTTCTAATGCTTCACTAGGCTGTCCTCCCAGCTCAAGAGAGACTCAACAAAAAGACTTGAAGTGGTGAGCATGGCAGTGAAGATGTAATGAGCTTGATGTGTTAAGCTGTAAAAAATGTCTTAGCCCTACAAATGTGACGAACTGATTCCATCAGGTTTAGTTCAAAGATCCAAGTTTCAAAGTACAATGCCCACAAATGTATCCCCAAGAAGGCTGCTGTATTTGGGAAAGGAAGTAGAAAGTTCTTCCATACGGTATCTGGTTAGAATGGCTACCTAGAGAAAAAGCCCTTGTGAGCAGGGAGCTAAGAGAAAGCTAGACCTATTTCCCAATCAGAATTCACAAAGGGAATGGTTTTTGCAACCTCAATAATAAAAGCCGTTGATACTTAGGGACTAAGACATATGCACTAGTCTCTCTTTAAGGAGTTGGTGCAGAGGATCTGCTGAAGCAAAGGCTGGTGAGCCCTGCTTCAAGCAGGGTGTGAAAGCCGTGGATAGGACAACAGGTCTCCTGCATTTCTAGAGGCCAGCTGCAAATGCATAAAAGCCAGGGAAAACTCCCATTTACGGCGCATTTTTTGATAAACTGCTATGAAAAAACATTCAAAAGTATGGCCTAAAAGAGCCCTCCAACAAAATGTGCTTATGTACAAATGTCCTTGTGATGTGAAAGGACCTCTATGATGGTGAAAGTCAAAGGCGACAAAACAAGACTAGGGATGTTGACAAACTGGAACGTTCACACTGCGTATGGGTGTGAAGTGGTAAGGGAACTTTTGAACAGGAATTTAGGATTGGAAGGAATTTTCCCAAGATCACGCATGTCATGATGGCTCTTCCAAGTTTACTAACAAAAGTAATGTTTATAGTCAAGACTGCTTCTAGCATGTCACATAAAAAGAAAACATTAAACATTCTTAGAGGAATTTAGTATTGAAAGGTTGGTTTTAAAAACAGCCCTAGAAATAAACATATATATAAGGCAGGGAGCACATGCCACAGCATGACATGAAAGCATTAGGTGAGATGCAGCCTCACATCCTGGAGTAAAGCCCAAGTCAAGCAAGCAACGGTACAGGGAACACTGACTTCYACCCAGATTCCAAAGTCACCCAGGAAAAACCTGTGCTTGTGCCCAACTGGTTTGGGGGATCCACCATGGAATACATTTTTAAAAATTCTTTGACAGATGCTGCTGGCAAGCTACAGAACACGTCCCTTTGCCCATAGAGGGCCACAAGCACCTTAGCAACCTCCAGGCATGTGTCAGTTGGCTGACAGTTTTCCAAAGTGGGGCTTCCACATAAAAGTTTCAGCATTCCCAAGTAAAATGAAATCAGCTGCCACAGTGCAAACTTTCTGCTGTACACCATCTTGGAAAGACATTTGCTGCTTCTCTCTAATCCTGGAACGTAAGCTAACCTGCTGCCCCCTGGTTCTGCACAGGAAGAGGAAATGCCAGTATTTCAGTGTTTCTCAACTTCTGTAGTACCTTTTTAGTTAAAAAGTACTAGAGACCCATTTCCACATTTATTGATTAGACATCATTAAGACCCAGAGAAGAACCCTTTAACTACCGTGTTTATGGAGGCATGATCTCATGTAGCCCAGGCTGTGCTAAATTTGACTGACCCGTATCAGCCTCCCAAGGACTGGGGTTACAGGCATTTACCACTATGCTCCTGAAACCTTTTTAAAGTCTAAAATTGCTTCTAATTTTTTCATTTACCATACTAGCCCAAAACTAGCCAACTAAATTGGCAGGTGTGATGGTGTATAACTATTTCAGCATGGGAGGTAGTGGCAGGAGAATCAGGAGCTCGAAGCCATCTTTGAGTACACAACAAGTTAAAGGCCAGCCTTGGCTACATGAAGCCCTGTCCATAATAAGAAAATTACCCTGAATATAAAAATTACACTTGGAAGAGTGTATTTGTTATAATGTAGGAAGTTTAGTATCAATGGCCTTCAATCAAACAGGCACCAGAGGTAAGGGAGAGGTTTTCTTTCTGAGGAATGGATGAATGGTAAATATAACTATCCAAGCTTAAAATGCCAGAAATACTCTAGAGTAGAGTCCATCAAAATCAGAGAAACTCTGTCACCAAACATGGCTGCTTCTTGTCAAAAAGCTTTAGGAATGTCTAGATCAACTGATAATTATATGATTACAATGCATCTGTACAAAAATTAACCTTTGACATGCAATTCCTGAAGATTAAGAAATTATGAAAAATATCAGGTGTGTTGGTTCATATCTTTAAACCTAGCACTTGGGAGCCATAGGCAGTAGATCTCTGAAAATTTGAGGCCAGGCTAGTCTTCCAGACAGTAAGGGCTATGTAGAAACACCCTATCTCAAAAAAACAAAAAACAAAACAAAACAAAAACAAAAACAAAAACAAAAATAGTGTGTACATGTGTATAAAAGCATCCCCAGAAGTTAAAATGGCATTTTGTACCTGAATAGGTTCTTGGTTTTTTGTTTTTTCTTGAACCCACATGAGGACTAAGATAGAACAGATTTGGGTGACATCAACATTCGAGCTATTGCTAAGACGGTTAACATGCTATAAAGGCCATTATGTTCAGGGTCAGGAAAATTTCCCAGATACAAGAGGGCTGAGGAACAGAGGAAAAAAGTAAACTCTGAACTAAACTCCATCAACACATGGGAGAAATCAGAAGGTTGACACATGATCGTGGGAACCTTGAGAGCAGGATAGTAGGACTTCCAAAGGTTTCCTGCCAAGTTGGAAACATTATGGTTAAAGCGGTTTTCCCTTGTCCTCCCTTAAACACCTTTGCTGCTGGCTCTAAATATCCACAGGGATCATGGTCACTCTCAGGGTAACTTTGCATCTTTATTTGACTCAGGACAGCTACACCTGTTAGGTTTACTTGGAGGCTCTGGCTCAACTTTAGGATTAGTAAAGAAACTTCATACTTCAGTCAGAATTAATTTCCTCTTCAGATCTTTCCATTTTGATCAGGTCCTCCATATTGTAATTGTTTTGGATTAAAATTCCAAAAGAGTCAAGCTATTCAATTACTAAGTCTTAATGATTGAGAGTTCAGCTTAAAAGGATACCAGATTTTCTTAGGAACTTTAGACTGCTTATTAAAAGTTAATTTAATAAGCAGTATAACTGACTAGAAATACTTACACACAAAATACATTGTAGCACTTTAACAGTTTGAATGGACTGTTTCTCTACCTCTACTTGCTTTTACAGTAGGGAATTTGTGTTTATTCTCGAGGCTGGGAA
>BDUI01000542.1:163514-166014 GCA_002335545.1 Apodemus speciosus | reverse complement strand
AACAAATGATCTTGCCAGAAGTAGACACACCAAAGAACAAAAGTGGACCTTCTCTGTATACCATAAACAGACTGAATTCCTAAATATAAAAGCTAGACTAAAAAGACAAGAATCTTATGACTTTAGACCTGGCAACAATTTCCTGGATATGGCCCCAAAACATGGGTAACAGAAAGTACATGCTGAACTATTAAATCTGCTATATGTCAAAGATACAATCAACAGAGTGACCGAGAGGCGGCCTACAGAATGGCAAGATATATTTCCAGATTATACATTTAGTAAGGGACTGCCATATAGAAAAGTCTAACAACTACAAAACAAAAACTCAAGCAGCTGAGTTTCTTTAAAAAAAAAAAAAAAAGCAAACAAAATGTTCAATAGGCATGTAAATAAAACCACAGTGAGAAACCACCTTATACTCAATAGTATAGCTAGAAGATAACATTAAAAAACAAAACAAATAAAAAAAACAAAAAATAAAACCAACAACAACAAAAAACACAGAAAATAAGCAGCCACAAAAGAGGGGCCCACAGGCGCCCTCAACAATCACTGCTGGCAAGAGCACAAAAGGACAGGCACTGTGGTCTTGCCCATAGGTCAGTTTCTCAGTAAGAAACAGTTACCATACGATTTGTTGTTTCCACTCTAGGGCGTGCCTCAAAGAACTGCATATGGGGATTCCAGGATCAGGCCCGTTCACAATAGCTAAAGCATTGAAAGTGCCCAAGTGTCTATCACTGGACTTATAGATTTWAAAAAAACCAGTGTATTGTATATACATACAACAGAGTATTACAAAACATGAAAAACTGAAGTACTGTTTGTGCTTTGACATAGATGAAAAAGGGTAGAACTGCAGCTTAATGATAGAGTGCATGCCTCAAAAGGATTATGTCCCGTGTTCAATCCCTGGGGGCAGGGGAACATGACAAGAATCATATACTATATGGTTGTATTTATATGAAATGACCAGAATAAACAAGTCCCCAGAGACAAAAGTAAATTATTGACTCCCAAGGGATGGGGGAAGGGCAGAGTATAGATGATTACTATAAGTCCCAAATGTTACTTAACTGGAAAAAGAAAAGCATCTGAACCCTGGAGCTAGGGTCTCAGCTTTCTGAATACTTGAATACAGTTACCCATGTATGCACCAGGATGCTCACCTCAAAGTGAAAACTTTGCATTATATATGGTCACACATAAATCTTCAACCAGGATCCTTTCCCCTCTTTGCAGAATTATTTCCAGTTTTTTATTACTTAAAAAACACTAATTAACACATGTAACCACTGTCATTTCATTTCTACCAAAAGCTCAATTGTGAGAAATACTGCTTATGAGAAACTTCATCTCCTATCTTCTTCCCTCTAGACTTGTGATCTTCATGCAGTCTTATTGACAAAATATTTTTGAGCACAAATTGCCAAAATAGGTATTTATTTATAAATTATTTGACTTACCATATATTATAAAATACAAAAATAGAAAATTTGAAAACTTGAATAAATATAAATTCTATTTTCCCTACTCCAATGGACAGAGCATCCCCCTGGAGAGCTTTTCTCTGATGTTACTTTGTGGGTTTGGTTTTTTTTTGTTTGTTGTTTTTATTTTTGTTTTTTGAGACAGGTTTACACTAGGTAGCTGAGGCTAGCCTCAAACCCATGATCCCCTTTGCTTCAGCATTTTAAATGCTGAGGTAGCAGGTGCACCACCACATGCATGGCTCTAATTTTCTCTTGGGTACAGCATCTACCTTTACCAATCCTGTTACCGATGTAATGTGACCCTAAGAGGCTCTGACTCTTGTGCCGTGTACCATGAGGGCTCAGGAGGGCTTGTGACCCTGTAACATCTTCCTTATCAAGACAGATGAGGAAACTCGACTTGGGCGTATATAACTGAAATGACTAATAATTCTGAGATTCCAACTTGCTTTTATAGTACAATGCTAAGTGATCACAACGTATCTTCTAGCACGTCTACCACCACACTTGGAGCTTATTTCTTGCAACCATATCCACAGGTGTATCCAACCCCTCCRGTTCAACTTGTCCTTCTATCTCTTAGTTCTTCATTTAGTTATGTACTTTAAATCATATTGTGGCTGACCCCATTTTCAATTTTGATATGATCCTAATGTTTCATTTACTTTAAAAAAAAAAAGATCATATTATATTATGTGAGTGTGAGTGTTTAAAAGCAATTCAAATACTTCTCAAAAGATAGGAGAAAATAATAAAAAACAGACACCACCCCCGCCCCCAACCCCAGGCCAAACAATGTCCGCGCTAAGCCGGCAGCTCCCCCACCCAGGGGCTTCCTTTTACTTCACAGACCCTGACAACATCTACTACAAGCTCGGCTGGCAGGGGTGTGTTGGTGGAAAGAATGACAACAAACAATAGCACTGTGCTCCACTTTCTCACTCTTTTCCAGCTGGGAAGAAACGTTATATATAGTGAGGAAAGGGCAAATGGCTTTTTTTTTT
>BDUI01000542.1:47167-57791 GCA_002335545.1 Apodemus speciosus | reverse complement strand
GAGACAGGGGGATTTCTGAGTTCGAGGCCAGCCTGGTCTACAGAGTGAGTTCCAGGACAGCCAGGACTACACAGACAAACCCTGTCTCGAAACCCCCCCCCAAAAAAAAAGAAAAGAAAAGAAATTGAGAATCATAAAAAGAGACCAATGAAAGAGACCAGTGGCTCAGCAGGGAAAGGGCTTGCAGCAAAAGCCTGACAACCTGAGTTCAATTCCTGAGACCCACAAAAGAGTAGAAAAGAAAGCAGCCCCCAACACTGTCCTCTGACCTCCACACTTGTGTCATGGAATGTGCATATGTAATAACAATGGGTTTGTAGAAATTTCAAGTGACAAAATGAAGGAGGAAAGTGGTCACACAAGGCAAAGCTGTAGAAGAGATGTTAACTGTCAGGTGTGCTGGTGTGGACCTCCCGTCTTCTCAGGAGGCTAAGGCTGGAAGATAATGAGAACTAAAGCCAGCCTGAGCTACATAATGAACTCCAAGCCATTTTGGGATATATAGCCATACCCTATCTCAAACAAACAAACAGAAACTTAACTTTCCTGAAAATTTAAAAAAGATTTGGAGGTGTCTATGTGTGGTGGTTTGAATAGGTATGGCCCTGATAACTAACAGTTGCACAATTAGGAGGTGTGGCCTTTTTAGAGTAGGTGTGACCTTGTTGGAGGAAGTGTGTCACTGTGGGGGTGGGCTTTGAGGTCTCCTATTCTCAAGCTACAGCCAGTGTGGAACACAATCCTCTTCTGCTGGTTTTGGATTAAGATGTAGAACTCTCCGCTCCTTCTCCAGCACCATAAATGTCTGCACGGTGCCATGTTTCTCTCCAGAACAATAATGGACTAAATCTCTCAAACTGTAAGCCAACCCCAAATTAAATTCTTTTATAAGAGTTACATGGTCCTAATGTCTCTTCACAGCAATAAAACTCTTAACTAAGCCACTATRTAAAGAGAGAACTAAAGACATGAAGATACTCACCCCAATATGTCCTAATGTTATTGGACTTTAAGGAAAAATAAAAAATCCCTGGGCATCAGAGGAAAATGTGCCTTTTTAAAAATTATATTTTATATATGTATGCATGTATTTTGCAGTGGTAGGTCACATGTGCCAAGGCATACATGGTGAGGCCAGAGGACAACTTGCTGGAGTCAGTTCTCTTCTATTCTGTTGGTCCCAGGGACCAAACTCTGGTCATCAGACTTGGCAGAAAGTGCACTTACTCCTGGGACCATTTATATGTCCCTCATTTGACTTTTTAAAAAAATATTTAATTTATTTGATATATATTATTGAGCTTTATGAACATGCACCACAGTTGTGCAGTGCCCACAGAGGCCAAAAGAGGGCACCAGCAACTGGGGTTACCGACTGGTGCGAATTGTCCTGCAAGTGCAGGAAATCAAACCTAGGTCCTCTGGAAGAGCAGCAAATGCTCTTAACTKCTGAGCCATCTCTCCATCCTCTCYCCGCTCCCTATGTGACTTTTAAGAAACCTAAAACTAAAATATCAGGACGGTCRAGTGTCTAAGGCAACAGAATCTGCTCTCAGGTGTTCCCAAGAAATAACAGGGAAACTTGGTCCACTCGGCCTCAGTCATATGGCTGCCTAGACAGACCTGAACGAGTACAAAACCAACAGGCGTGCTACTGTGAAGCAGCAAATCTCANCCAGAACTACATGACGGAAGGAGCTCCTGCGGGGTGTCTTCTGACACAGCACACCATGGCATGTGCCACTCCTCACCCACCGCGCCCCCTACGCACAAATAGATGTTTTAAAAATAGTTTAATTGTTTTAGACCTTACCTTTTTGTCGGTCATTGGCCYGCAGTTCACAGGTCAGACTAGGCTGTCTGGCCAGGGAGCACCAGAGGTCTCCTGTCTCTAACTCCAGTACTCACACCACAAGCCAGTGTYTACCCAGTGCTGGGAATGARACTCAGGTCCTCATGCYTACAGGGYAAGCATGCCGCCAACTAAGCTCGCTCCTCAGCCCTATAAGATAAACAAAACCTTATAAGAAAGATGCAAGAGGTTAATAGGATGGCATTTATTTTTGGTAAGAGGGGAGGCTGGAGCTTGGTTACCCTGAGGGGCTTCCAGCCTGCCTGGCAGTTTCATTGTTTCAATCGGACAGAGTGCATCTTTAAATCGTTCATTAAGGCGTGCATTTGCTTGTCTGCTGCTATGCTATGGTATCTCACTGTACCATAATTGTTGTTCTTTGAGGCAGGCCCTACCTTTTTAAATTTTTTTATTAGTTATTAATTTTATGTGTGACTGTTTTGCTAGCTTGTTTGTATGTGCGCCATGTGTGTGCTTGGTGGCCATGGAAATCTGGGTTATGGATGCTTGTGAGTGTCTGGGTGCTGGGAGTTGGACCTGGGTCCACTTCAAGAGCAGCAAGTGCTCTTGATACCTGAGCCATCTCTCTAGCCCCCAAAAGGATCTATCTTGTCCAGGCTGTCCTTGAACTCCTGCCTTTTGCCTCAGCCTTTCCGGTGTTGGAATTATAGCTGCRAGTCATCACASCTATCTAAAAATCTGCTGAGTCTGCATTTAATTCATTTAGATAGAAATACYATATTTATTATTAGTATGTTGTCTTACTTAGGGTTTCATTGCTGTGAGAAGACACCATAACCATGGCAACTCTTATAAAGTAAAACATTTAACTGGGGCTGGCTCACAGTTTCAGAGGTTCAGTCCATTAGCACCATGGCGGGAAGCGTGGCAGCATCCAGGCAGGCATGGTGCTGAAGAAGGAGCTGAGAGTTCTATATCTTGAGTCAAAGGCATCCAAAAAGGGACTTGCTTACACAGGCAACCAGGAAGAGGTTCTTTCTTCCACACTGGGCAGAACTTGAGCACCAGGAGCCCTCAAAGCCCACCTACACAGTGACACACTTTTACCAACAAGATCACACCTATTCCAACAAGGACACAACTCCTAATAGTGCCAGTTCCTATGGGCCAAGCATAGTCAATCCACCACATATATAATATACTAATATAATATATATTAATATATACTTCCAGTGTTATAAATTCACTGTACATAGAATGCATGTGGTTCTAGGTTCCATCCCTGGGACTGAAAAAGATACAGTGAGAACTAAAGCTCCCGGGTGATTGCAACATGCAGCCTGAACTGGAGAACGGTACAGCCTTTCATTGTTCCTGATGTCTGCACATGNTCAGACTCAACACAGGGAGAGGCTGTCACCATTGCTAAGCCTGTAACATGAGAGACAGAAGTGTGGTGCTGGTACCCCAGGAGCCGGAAGCAGAGGGGAGCCCTTTGGCAAGATGTGTGGTTAAGAGACAGCCTCTGGCACTCTCACAGGGCCCATTTTTTTCTACCGCTCTGTGGAAGAATGCACCACTGTACTTTGATCCATTCTATGGTTGGTGGACACAGAGTTATTTTCCGATTTTCTTTCTTTCTCCCTCCACCCCCCCTTTTTTTTTTTCCAGTTTTGTTGTTGATAGGACCTCACTAAGCCGCCCAGGCTAGAATGGAATTTGCTATGTAGAGCAGGTTAACCTCAACTCACAGAGGTCTGCCTGCCCCTGTCCCTTGAGATTGCTGTGATTAAAAGTGTCTTCCACACACAACTGGCTTCAGATTTATTTCTTAAAAATTACTGTTGAGCTGGGCAGTGGTCGCCCAAGCCTTTAATCCCAGCACTTGGGAGGAAGAGGCAGGCGGACCTCTGTAAATTCAAGGCCAGCCTGGTCTATAGAGCAAGTTCCAGTACAGCCAAGCTCTACAAAGAAACCCTGCCTCAAAAAGAATAATATTGCTAAGAATATTCTTGTATAAATGTTGACATATCTATGCAGAAATTTCTATTGGGTATATAGATAAGATTAGATTTCTGAGTCATAGAGTATATGAATTTAACATATAGTAGCAAACTATTTTTCTTTTCTTTTTTTTTTTTTTAGATTATTTATTTTATGTATGTGAGTCCACTGTAGCTGTCTTCAGACCCACCAGAAGAGGGTATCAGATCTTATTAYAGATGGCTGTGAGCCACCATGTGGTTTCTGGGAATTGAACTCAGGACCTCTGGAAGAGCAGTCAGTGCTCTTAACCACTGAGCCATTTCTCCAGCCCACAAACTGTTTTTCGAAGTGTGTGTTAACCTTACATTCTGCTAAGTCTCAAGGATTCCTTTTCCTCTGCCTGTTACTGTTACTGTTCTATTACTCTGAAGAGACACCAAGACCAAGGCAACCTATAAAAGAAGACATTAGGTATAGAGTAAGGAATAGAGGGAACAGATCTTCCCAGGAGAGGGAAATAGAATAGATAGTTATGGATGGGGGTGGAACAGAAAAATAAAGTGGAAAGGGAGAGGGGGGAAGGGGACAAGGGAAGGGACATGGGAGATGCAGCTAAAAGTAAGGGCCATTTGAGTGGTGGTATGAAAACCTAATGCAGTAGAATCTTCCTAAAATTTAAACATATATGAAGGATATCTAAGTGAAATCACCAAATAGTAGGAGAGTCAGAGCCCCAACTGCCACCTCTTGTCATCAAATGAAGCTCCCAGTACCAGGATTGGGTTGCTTCTGAGTGAGTTATTGGCTAAAGGGGTCACATTTATAGTTCGATTTCCCAAACAACCCAGGCTGTTGCCAAGACTGTTGGTAGCACCCCACAAACTGATGACAAATCCCCATTACTGAAGACAATACCTACACAACTCATTGATCATGGAGAAGTCAAGTCAGTGCCTACATAAAGTCTTTACCCCTACACGCTAGTGTCTTTTGGTACAGGAAGGTATTCAGCAAGTTCAAAGGAGAAATATGAACACCAACCCAAATACAAACTCTTTGATCCACAGTGGCGTCCTGCCTGTATTATAAGCTAGTGCAGTGGTGGCACAAATCTTGTGGGAGTGGCCAACCAGTATCTGATAATACCTAAGGTCCACCCCACCAGATGGAACCCATACCTGACACTGCTTGGGTGATCAAGGACCTGAGACTAGACAGCCCAGGGACCGAGGGTAAAACCAAGTAATACTATTCTTAAAAAAAAAAAAAAAAAGCAACAATAAAATGTCTCCTAATGGGCTGTCCTCTGAGAGGCCCCTCCTACCAACGGACTCAGACAGAAGCATATACTCACAGCCAAACAGTGGATGGATGGAGCATGGGGACTCTTATGAATCGGAGGAAGGTCTTCGGCCCCCAAAGGGAAAGGAACTCCACAGGAAGACCAACAGAGTCACCTAACCTGGACTTGGGACTCTCAGAGTCTAAACCACCAACCAAAGAACATACATGGGATGGACCAAGGCCTTCCCACTCATATGTAACAGATGTGCAGCTTGGTCTTCACGTGGGTCCTGAACAACTGGAGCAGGGGCTATCCCAAAAGCTGTTGCCTGCACTCGGGATGTATTTCTTCTGGCTGGGCTGTCTGGTCTGGCCTCAGTGGGAGAGAAAGTGCCTAGCCTCGCAGAGACTAGAACTGCCAGGGTGGGGGGATACCCAGGAGGGTCCCCACCCACTCAGAAGAGAAGGGAGGAGAAATGGGGAAAGGGTTGTGGGAGGGGATGACCAGGAGGAGGGGCAGTGAGCAGGATGTAAAATGAATAAGTAAAAATACTAATTAATGAAAAAATAATATCCTGTGAAAATGAGAGTTTTTCTTCTTTTCAAAATCTTGGTCTTATTTTTTAGCCCCTACTGTTTTGGCTGGATTCACTTATATTAATGTGCAGTAATATTTTACTGTTGATTTTAAACAAAATTCTTGAAAATAAAGCGATTAAAATATACTATGATATGAAAAAAGACCCCTAATGACATTCTATAATACCATAGACGAGGGCCTTGCTCAGCCACCAGCAGAGAAGCTTCCTTCTTCAGCAGAAGGGACAAATACAGAGACCCATAGCCAGATAATATACAGAGTGAGAGAGAGAGACATTGGAACACTCAGCCCTAAATAGGATGTCTCCATCAAATCCCTCCCCTCAGGGCTCAGGAAACCTCTGAGCAGAGGAGGCAGAAAGTGCAAGAGCTTCCTAAACTGTCCTAACACCCAAATGCATGACCCTATGGCGCCATTGTCATTACAAAACCACAGCGCCATTGTCATTACAAAACCACAGCCTCCTTAGCCGTATCAGCGCTTGCTCATTCTCTCCTCCATCTCTCTCTGTAAAACTCTCCTGGTAAAGCTGCCTCCTCCCTCTCTCTCTGCTTTACCCTCCTTCTCAACTCTACTGCACCGCTCTCCACGAACTCTACTGTATTCCTATGGTAAACTCTTCTCCTGTAAAGTCCGTCYCTCCCTTAGGTAGTTCCCCTTTCCTCTCTGTTCTTGTGAGAGTTGAGCATATCCGAGTCTATCAGATCTTACTCTAATTTGTTACTTTTTCTGCCACTCAATTAAACATCTCTTTCAAACATGGGTGCTTCCTTCTACAAAATAACTTTACCTTCATTGTTTGGGATTGTGTACTAAAGGCATGTGGGTATTCCAGCCAGAGGGATTAAATGTGTGTGCTAAGGACTGAGCCACACAATAACTAGAAACAGATTCAAATATCCTGTAACACGTTAGTGCCAAGTTCAACTCCCAGGACACACATAAAAGCTTGGCACAGTGGTGTATACCTGTAATCCTAGGGGTTCACTGACCAGTCGATCAGGTTGAGGAAAAGACCCATCTCAGTTAGGTTTCTACTGCTGTGATAAAACACCATGGCCAAAAGCAACCTGGGGAAGAAAGGGTTCATTTCATCTTTCACTTCCAAGTTACAGTTTATTTCTCAGTGGGGTTAGAGGGGGAACTCATGTAAGGCAGGAACTGAAGCAGCTCAGTCTGCTTTCTTCTCAGGTCAGGACCACCTGCCCAGAGGTGGCACCATCGCCTCTCCTCNTTACTGTGGAAATCAGCGTAATGTAGCTGCCATGCAACTGCTGAAATGATTCACTTGCAAGGAGAAGTGGTTTGCTCTGACTCAGTTTTGAAGATTCTCATCTAAGATGAGACAACTCTGTTCTGAGTCTAGGGATGTTGGATGGTGTCCTGGTTAGTTTAACTGTCACCTTGACACACCCAGGAAGAAGGAATCTTAACTGAAAATTGCCTCCATCAGATTGGCCTGTAGGTATATCTGTGGGACATTTTCTTTTCTTTTTTTTTTATTGGATATATTCTTTATTTACATTTCATTTCCCTTTTTCTGGTTTCCCCGCCCCCCCGTGGGACATTTTCTTGATTGCTACATGATGTAGGAGGACCCAGTCCCTGTGGGTGGTACCATGCATAGGTAAGTGGGCTTGGGCTATAAAAGAAAGATAAACTGACGTAGGAGCAAACCAGCAAGTGGCCTTCCTCTTTCCCTCTTTTTGTTTTATTTTGTTTTTTGTTTTTTGAGACAGGGTTTCTCTATGTAGCCCTGGCTGTCTTAGAACTCACTCTGTAGACTAAGCTGGCCTCAAACTCAGAAATCTGCCTGCCTCTGCCTCCCAAGTGCTGGGATTAAAGGCATGCACCACCACTACCCAGCTAAATAGTTCTTTTTCTTTTTTCAAAGATTTATTTATTATTATATGTGAGTACACTGTAGTTGTCTTCAGATGCACTAGAAGAGGGCATCAAATCTCTTGGTTGTGAGCCACCGTGTGGTTGCTGGGATTTGAACTCAGGACCTTCGGAAGAGCAGTCAGTGCTCTTACCCGTTGAGCCATCTCTCTAGCCAAGTAAGCTCTTTTAAGTTGCTTTTGGCCACTATTGTATCGCGGTAACAGAAAGCAACTAGGGAAGGTGGTAAGGACAGGGAGCACGTCATAGAGAAAACCACTCAGCTTATAAAGTAGAGATCAAAAAAGAAGAGACTGAGGTCTCACAATCCCTTCGAAGGCACCTCCTCAAGTGGCCCAAGGGCTCCCTCTAGGCTCCACTTTCCAGTGGTTTCACAGTGCCTGCCATTAGTACCACTCTAGGGACAATGCCCTTTACACAGAGACCTTGGGGACATTCAACATTTAAACTAGAGCGGCCACTAATCCAGCTACAGACCTAGGATGTATATCTGTTACATGTTTTTCTTTTAAAGATTTATTTATTTATTATGTGAGTACACTATAGCTGTCTTCAGACACACCAGAAGAGGGKGTCAGATCTCTTTTATGAGATGGTTGTGAGCCACCATGTGGTTGCTGGGATTTGAACTCAGGACTCTCCGAAGAGCAGTCAGTGCTCTTACCTGCTGAGCCATCTCTCCAGCTCCTACATGTTTTTTTTTCTACCCAACATTAAGACTGAACAGGTTGGTTTTCAAAGTCAGTGATTCAAAGCCTGATCATCTGAGTGAAGAAAAGGGAACTGGCATCGCAGCTCAGACTTGAGTGCTTGCCTAGCATGTGTGAAGCCCTGGGTTTTCCCCAGCTCTGCAAAAACAGAGCAGGCTGGCTCACATCTATGATATCAACACTTGACAGAAGAAGGCAGGAGGATCAGCAGCTAAGGGTCATCCTGGATTGCATCAAGAATTAGAGGCTAGTCTGGGCTACATGAGACCAGTCTCAAAAACAAACAAACAAACAAAAAAAAAAAACAAATTGTAGGGTTTCGTCATATAAAACTTTTGAGCAGTTGCATATGTGGGCTCTCTACATCATACCTCCTCCCAAGGCTCAGAGATCACTGCAGAAGAGATGGTGGAAAGAGAAAAAGAGCCCAGAGGTGGTGGATGAATACAAGGAAATGGTATTTTCCAGACACAGTGGGGCAGTTGCACAAATGAACTCACAGCAGTTGTGACTTCACACCCAAGACCCATGCACACTCAAGCCAGGCAAATCCCATCATGGAGGGGGGATGGAGATGCATGAGGTCTCTCCTCCACCTGAGGAGCTATCAGCAAGTTTCTAGGAGAGGAAGAGTCAGTTTTCTTTTTATTTAATTTAAAGATTATGTATACAGGTATTTTATTTTTKTATATTGTCCGTTCTGTATACCACATGCATGCCTGGTGCCCACAGAGGCCAGAAGAGGCACCGGATCCCCTGCAGTTGGAGTTCCAGATGGTCGTGAGGCATCCTGTGGGTGTTAGGAACTGAACCCAGGTCCTCTGTAAGAGCAGCAAGTGCTCTTAAACACTGAGCCATCTCTCCAGCCCTGAGAGGCAGTTTTCTTTAAGGGTGCAGCTCCTGGTGGGATAATCATGCTCCAGTGGAGGGCAACACATCCAAGAGTATATGGGTACCACAAATTGAATATGAGGAGTTAAAAAAAAAACAAAGAGGACACAAAGTTGAGTTGGTAGGGAAGAGGAGTGGATCTAGGAGGAGTGCAGCAGGGAGCAACTATGATCAAACACAGTGTATCAAACGTCTAATAAAAAACACGTCAAACAAAATGAACAAAAAGCTTTAAATAATTTCAGGGGCTAGAGAGATGCCTCGGTAGTAGTTAAGAACACTAGCTGTTCTTCCAGGGGACCTGGGTTCAATTCCCAGCATCCACATAGCAGCTCACAACTGTCTCTTACGTTCTTCTGGCCTCTATGAGTACCAGGCACACACAGACATACATTAAGGCAAAACATTCAATCGAATAAAATAAAAATTAAAATAAGTTTAGAAATAAGAATAATTGCATATATAATATGGTAGCCTGCATGTACATGAAAAAGTTTGCATGTGTACAGATGTCATTCCGGGTCATGTGTAACAGAACTCACCATATATGATTCCATGAGAAGGTGAAGGAATAGTCTGTACAGAAAGATGTGGGCAGATTATAACAYTCAGACTCAACACAGGGAGAGGCTGTCACCATTGCTAAGCCTGTAACATGAGAGACAGAAGTGTGGTGCTGGTACCCCAGGAGCCGGAAGCAGAGGGGAGCCCTTTGGCAAGATGTGTGGTTAAGAGACAGCCTCTGGCACTCTCACAGGGCCCATTTTTTTCTACCGCTCTGTGGAAGAATGCACCACTGTACTTTGATCCATTCTATGGTTGGTGGACACAGAGTTATTTTCCGATTTTCTTTCTTTCTCCCTCCACCCCCCCTTTTTTTTTTTTCCAGTTTTGTTGTTGATAGGACCTCACTAAGCCGCACAGGCTAGAATGGAATTTGCTATGTAGAGCAGGTTAACCTCAACTCACAGAGGTCTGCCTGCCCCTGTCCCTTGAGATTGCTGTGATTAAAAGTGTCTTCCACACACAACTGGCTTCAGATTTATTTCTTAAAAATTACTGTTGAGCTGGGCAGTGGTCGCCCAAGCCTTTAATCCCAGCACTTGGGAGGAAGAGGCAGGCGGACCTCTGTAAATTCAAGGCCAGCCTGGTCTATAGAGCAAGTTCCAGTACAGCCAAGCTCTACAAAGAAACCCTGCCTCAAAAAGAATAATATTGCTAAGAATATTCTTGTATAAATGTTGACATATCTATGCAGAAATTTCTATTGGGTATATAGATAAGATTAGATTTCTGAGTCATAGAGTATATGAATTTAACATATAGTAGCAAACTATTTTTCTTTTCTTTTTTTTTTTTTTAGATTATTTATTTTATGTATGTGAGTCCACTGTAGCTGTCTTCAGACCCACCAGAAGAGGGTATCAGATCTTATTA
>BDUI01000541.1:213566-224125 GCA_002335545.1 Apodemus speciosus | reverse complement strand
ATAGCAGGAATCTTTCCTACAATGAATTTCTCCTGGGCCTTGTCTATCAGAGCAAATCCATAGCGGATTATTAATCCAAGGCAGACTCATCTCAGGAAGATCACCTGCTAGTTATTAGCTTGTTGGCTTCTGGCAGATGACACATCCCAACCTTGTGCTGCCTAAGACACTTTGGCATAACCAAGAAGAAGGAATGGACAGCTGGAACCCACAGGTTGATGGGGGATGCCAGAGGGAAAAATCATTCTCCTAGAAACAACCAGCAGGACTAACTGACTGTCACCAAGCTGCCCATCTGGAATTCATAAAACTTTCTGAGTTCTCAGACAAAGGTATGTTAGCCTATATATATTAATTATACCTATGTTATATAGTCTAGAATGGGATGTCTCGGCCAGGTGCCAGGTTGGTGCTCAAGTAAGTCCAAAGCTGAGAGCCCTTACCCAAGAAGGAGTCCAAGTGAGAGACCAACACTTGAGCAAATGCTGGGAAAACTGACTTCACTAAGATCTGGCCTGCAAGRGGAGGATAAAAGTACTTGCTAGTTTTTATAGATGCCTTTTCCTGCCTGAACTGAAACTGCTCCCCCAGGAGCTGGTCCCCTAATTAGGCCTTCCCCTAGCAATGGGGTCCAACTTTCATAGCCAGAACATCTCAATTAATAGCTTTAGACATAGATTGAAAACTTCATTGTGCATATAGACCTCAGAATTCTGGGCAGGTTAAAAAGAAAATACAACAACAACAACAACAACAACAACAACAACAACAACAACAAAAATAGGACATTAAAAAAAAACCCTGACAAAATTCTCACTAGAGTACAGCGAAGGGTGAATAGATATCATCCCTTTGTTGTACTTCAGGTCTGCTGTATCCCATATAAAAAGGGATTACCCACTAGGAGATTATGTTTGGAAGACTTCCTGGCTCAGACCAGCAATTAGTAGAATTCTCTAAACATTCCTTTCTCCATCAGGCGGTGGTGGCGCACGCCTTTAATCCCAGCACTTGGGAGGCAGAGGCAGATGGATTTCTGAGTTCCAGGCCAGCCTGGTCTACAGAGTGAGTTCCAGGACAGCCAGGGCTACAGAGAGAAACCCTGTCTCAAAACCACCTCCCCCCAAAAAACCCAAAAACCCTTTCTCAAGTCACAACAGGCCCTCCAGTTCTCCATACAGGCTATCCACTGGACTCTCTGAGAGACTCAGCCAATCTCCAAGTCCACCATCAGTCTCCCCTTGTTTAAGTCCAGTGCTACCATCTGAGTTCAGTGGGTAGCCAATGGGGAGCTGGCACCAACTTGGAATGGAGGCCACATGGTGATTCTCTCCACTCCTACAGCCATGAAGGTAGAAGGATCCATAGAGCCATCACACCCAGGTCAAGAAAGCAGAAGCTGCAGAAGCCACAGTCGCTGTGGATTGTCTGCCAGACATCAGGCCCTTCCATTCCCTGCCCTTTCCCTCGTCCTGAGGTTTTTGTTTCATGTGAATTTAGAGTTATGGTCCACTCACCACCTGGACCTGGGAACTAAGGAAGACAGATACAAGGAAGGGATTAGCTAGCAGGTCTGCAGTCCAGAAACCCATATTCATCTTCACCTCTGCTCAATGATGCCTACTTTAAATGTATGATTGATTGTATTGGAGTGACAGGAAGCAAAGCTTCAGCTTATTGTGATCTGTGTGTCTCACCGTGTCCTTAATAATTTGGCAAATTAGAAGGCAGTAATCAAGATTCCCAAAAGCACACTCCCCTGAATGTTAAGAAGTACCCACTGGGACAGTTTCACTTTATAAACCTGTGCTGACCTCCTGTATGCCTAGACAAATCACAATAGGCTCATAATCCAGAAATGAGATGCTCTGTAGTTGGAGTTAGTACATTTGCTATTATTTAAGATGGCTGATGTGCCTCTTTGTCCCTTTCATTACTACAAATTCAAAATGATAAGCTTTATGGTATTTTTACCCCTTAGGCAGAAATCATTCAGACTGGTTTTAACAATTTGGTTTCACTATAGGTTAATGATGTGATATTGGGCAAATGACCTAATTCCTCTGTGCTTTAGTTTTCACTTCTTTAAAAGAGATTATTTAATAGCCACAGGGCTGTTGAAAAAAATAAATGAAACATTATACTTTTAAACTTGGGTTGTTAGATCTGGCAGAAGCTGACACCATGCCTCCTTCACCCCCTGCTCATTTCTGTGTGCTGTTTGTCTCCTAATCTCCCAGGCTCCCATCCAGACAGCAAAGCCACAGCCTTTGAATTTGCTTTATCCTTTTGCTTCTAATCATAATCATCTAATTGATCATTGTCATTTATTCCTTCCTTTTTGTCTCAATGCTTGCTAGAGATTTCAGTTGTTGTTCGGTCTTTTTCAGGCAGGGTTTCTCTGTGTAGCCCTGGATGTTCTGGAACTCACTGTATGGGCCAGGCTGGATTTGAACTCACAGAGATCTGCCTGCCTCTGCCTCCAGAGTGCTAGGATTAAAAGTATGTGTCAGCATTACCGCCCAGCTTCCTAGAGGTTTTATTGACACCTGTCTGGACTTCTGGTAAAGTCTCCTGGTCCCTGGCTAATTTCTCTTCTCCAGGGTTGTCCCATCCTATTCCAGCTTGTCATATCTATTGTCACCAGATTGAAAAATGTTTACCCATCATTTCATTTATCTTTATCCATCGTTTCATTTCTATATACACATTTCTCTCTTTTTTCTTAAAAGAAGATCTCTGTGGACAAGGCTAGCTCCAAACTCAATCCTTCTCCCTCAGTCTTCTAAGTGTTAGGATTATAATTTATTTATTTATTTTAAAGATTTATTTATTTATTATATGTAAGTACACTGTAGCAGTCTTCAGACACCCCAGAAGAGGGCATTAGATCTCATTAAGGATGGTTGTGAGCCACCATGTGGTTGCTGGGGTTTGAACTCAGGACTTTTGGAAGAGCAGTCAGTACTCGTAGCCTCTGGCCATCTCTCCAGTCCATAATTTATTTTTTTAAAAAAAAGATTACTTGTATTTCTGTGTATCTATGTCTATATGCCATTAGTGTGAGTGCCCACAGAAGCCAGAAGAGAGCACTGGWTTCCTGGAGCTGGCATTACAGRTGGTTGTGAGCCTCCTAAGAGGATGCTGGGAACTGAACTCTGGCTCTCCCCTGGAAGCGAGCAGCAAGTACGTGTAACTGCCCAGTCGCCTCTCCATTATAATATAACCCACTCACTTTAAAGTTTAGCACAGATGATTATGACACATTTGAGAAAAGTTATCAAAAGGAACATTTGCTCCTTTTGAAATATATCTGTATGTGTACGTGTGTGTCCACATGTGTACCACGACCCACCTGTGGAAGTCAGAGAGCTGGAGCAAGTTCTCTCCTTCCACCTYGTGGGTCCCAGGAAGTGAATGCAGGTCGTCAGACTTGGCTGCAAACGCCTTCCCCATGGAGCCACTTGGGTAAACCCTCAAGCCAACATTTACTCTGTTTAAAAGAAACCAGAAAACACTTCCAAACATCATTGTTTTGATTGCTATGCTCTTAAAATCCTCAAGTGAGACTCTGGAATCATTATAGCCAGCTAAGCTTTTTTTCTAGAATTTTTTTCCTTTTGTGGTTCTTACCTCAAGTTCTCTAAAGTCATAGCTATCAGTGTGCTTATCACCCCTAGCTGAAAGAATTCTTAAACGTCTGTAGTGGCTGTTCCGGTCCCTGGCCTCCCTCTGAATTTGTTTGCATGTCTAAGGAAAGTGTGAATATTTATTGAATGAGTAAGTGATTGAGATGAGACTTTGTGTTCCAATTTCCTTTGACCCAAGCCTCACTAAGAATGCTTTCTCTTAAGAAAAGGGTAAATTGCTTCAACTACAAGAACTTATCAGCTGAACTTTGCCTATTAGTATTCTGAAACCAAGGCAAAGTGTGACTGTCTGTAAGTGGGGGGCAGGTAACTGACTGAAAGTCTGCAGTAGTAACTGAAGAGTTTGATGAAGTCTCAGAATGTTGTAGAAAGAAGAAACAGATGAAGGGATTTTCCCACCACGGATGACGTGAAAACATGACAAGTCACAAGCTTCATTTACAGGATTTTAGAAGCCTCTTCTGCATCTGTTTATAAAAGGAGGTATGAGGACTCTGCGTCTACTGTGGCCTTTTTGCGTTGGACTCTGACTGTTAGTAAGGACATAGTTCCCTCCATAACAGTACTCCTGCTGCTTGGGCTCTCAGGGAGGAAGTTACTGCTTGCCTGGTTCCCAGGGCCTCCCTACAGGGAAGGGCCATCTGCTCCGGGCACAGGGAAAATGCCTACCCAGAAGGTACAAGTACAGACTGTGCCAGGCCACAGTGCTGGGACACTGGTGCAGTACACTCATGTCAACGTGGACTTCACACCACATAACGCACTTTATCACCCAGTCTCTAGGTATGGTCGAAACCAGGTTAAATGTCATGTGTCACAAGCAAAGAAGACCACGTCCTTGCCTTTGGTAAGCTAGAAGTACAGGGCATGTTTTATATGTTCTCTTTGGAATACACTCTCAAACAGGAGGAGTAAGAAGGATGGAGAAACTCAGAACATGTATGAGGCTGGAGTGTAGCTGTGTTAGAGGGCTTCRGACTCGGAAGACGGTGGTGGAACGGTGCAGGAAAGGGTTTTGAAGAACAAGTAAGTAGGCGTAATGGCTTTATTTTTTTATTGGTGAAAACTGGGGGTATGGGTAAAAACAGCAAAAGAAGTGTCAGTGGAATGGAACAGTCTGTGGTGATGTGGTTGGGTAGTTTGGGTGAGACTGGCTGATGAGGACAGCAGCTGATACTAGCAAGCTAAGCGGATTTATTTCCATGTGTTYCCATAGCTTATTATTTTCATTCTTTAAAAAGATGAGTGTGTGTGTGCATATGTGTGTGTTGCATACACATGTATGTAATTGTGCATGTGTATATGATTACAGAAGTTGGCATGAGGCATCCTTCTCCACCACCTTCCACCCCATTCTCTGAGACAGGGCTTCTCACTGATCCTAGAGCTCAACTCAGTAGAGCAGGTGCGTGCCAGGATCCGTGCGTCTGCTCCACCTCCCCGTGCTAAGAACACAGGCACAGGGGCCGCGAGCCATGCACAGGTCCTCACGCTCGTGCAGCAAGTACTTCATCACCAAAGTCATCTCCCTCACCCTGTATTTTGGTTCTGTAGCATTAAAGCAACATTTAAATCACTTCAATCCAGCATTCGCTGTGCTAGATACTAGATCAGTGCAAGAAAACAGAGGTGAAACTGGGAATGGCAGGTCACCTGGGAATAACAAAGACACTAAGGAGAAAAGAACAAGAGGACCTGATGACCAAAAGGATGTTTACTAATGACTATGTAAAGCAACACACAGTCCATCGGGAGTCACTGCATAGGAGGAGACAGGAAGAGTGAAACAAAAGCTAAAATTGAATGTATGAATTTTCCAAGGTAAACTCACACCCCCTCAGAGAGCAAGAAGGTAGCTCTGACGAGCCAGAGCACCTGCTTTTCTTACACTGTTTATCCTGTCCTAATCATCACCCCAAAAGGTGTGTGTGTGTGTGTGTGTGTGGTGTGCATGTGTCTCTGTGTGTATCTATGTGTGTGTATCTCTATGCAAGTATGTGTGGTATATGCATGTGTATGTGTGTGTGTGCACTTGTGCATGTGTGTGTGCATGTGTACATGTGTGTGTATGGTGTGTGCATATGTCTCTGTGTGTGTCTCTGTGTGTGTCTCTGTGTGTGTATCTCTATGAAAGTGTGTGTGTGTGTGTGTGTGTGTGTGTGTGTGTGTGTGTGTGTGTGTGTAATGTACTCCCCAATCTCCATGACACAGAAGTTTCCCTTTAAACTGGTGGGTTCCTCTCTGGCATCAGGTGACTGTGAAGCCTATAACTGACTGTGCTGTCTTCTTCCTCTGGACAGGAGCGAGGGGGCAGTGGTGAGCTGTGACTTCTTCCTCTCTTAGGTGCTCACTCCTGTTTTTTTCATGGTGCTTGTGAGTCTTTTGTTGCTTGGAATTGTTGTAATCACTCAGGGTTTATTACACACTGGTCTAGGTGTTCTGTGGCAAATTCATAAACTCTTTTCAATCCTCGTAAACATTTCTCTTCTGTGCAGCCTTCGTTCCCTTCTCCAGCACTAAATTTTCCTACACAAGAGAAGTGAATCAACATTGCCTTCATCCAGTAGCATTATACGCTGTGGAAATTAAGTAGTGGAAATTAAATGTGGAAATTAAGTAGACTTGTTAAAATTAAACGAGTTTTTTTGTTTTCTCCTTCCGTTTGATTTCTGCTTGCTCAAGTGGTCTTCTCAG
This sequence comes from Apodemus speciosus, assembly GCA_002335545.1. NCBI lineage: Eukaryota > Metazoa > Chordata > Mammalia > Rodentia > Muridae > Apodemus > Apodemus speciosus. The sequence goes on along the minus strand of BDUI01000541.1, from coordinate 217,781 downwards.
GAAATGGCTTATAGCTAAGTGGGGGTTTGAGGTTTCATTTTCTCACAATATTTCTGTCTCTAGATTTTACAGGAGAGCAAACTTTTGAGAATTGATGGTTATTTTTAAAAAATTTTTGTACATCTACAACTGACCATATGATGTCCAGTCCCAGGGGATACATCTACAACACAACTCTTGCATCTAAGGTTCAAGGAACATTATGGAAGAGGGAGCAGAAAGACTGTAAGAGCCAGAGGACCAGGAAGTCTACTGTGAGATCGAGTCTCCTAGGAACGACAGGGAAGCTGCACCCGTGATTCTGGTTTTTCCGAGACAGGGTTTCTCTGTGTAGCCCTGGCTGTTCTGGAACTCACTCTGTAGACCAGGCTGGCCTCAAACTCAGAAATCTGCCTGCCTTTGCCTCCCAAGTGCTGGGATTAAAGGCGTGTGCCATCACGGCCCAGCTGCACCCATGATTCTTCAACAATATGGCTGCCCAAACAAGACCTGAGCAATGGCAATACCAACAAATGGGCTATCCCTAGACAAGAACCACAGGCAACTAAGGAGTGATGAGAGCTGAGGACGTAGTCTTCCCCTGAAGAGAAGCTTCCTAACTGGTTATTCTATACCAAGTGGGCAGCCCCGAAATCATATGCATACAAGCAACACTAAATGGGCTCGGTCAGTTGTACTTACATATTTGCGTGTATGTGTGCACGTGCATGTGCATGTGCATGCGTGTGCAACAATAACAAAGAGGACAGGAATTTGAGAGTGAGTGGTGGGGTTAGAGGAAGGAAAGAGAATGAGGGGATGACATAATTATATTTTAATTTAAAAATTATGAAGTGCTAATAGGACATTACTTACAAATATTTAGGGTTTAGGTAAAAGATACAACACTGACTAAGAAAGTTTTGCTTTCTTTAAAAAAAAAGATTTCTTTTTTAACTATGTGTCTGTGTCTGTGCAAGCGAGCACAGGGGCCCACAGAGGCCCACAGAGGCCCACAGAGGCCCACAGAGGTCCGGGGCTTCAGAAGGCTGGAGCTGGAGTCACAGGCAGCTGTGAGCCACCTGATGTGTGTGCTGGGATTTGAACTCTGCTAACTGATAAGCCATCTCTCTGGTCCAGTTTCATCTTATGTATTTATAGATCCTTCCCTGGGAAGAGTTGAAAATTTAGTAAGATATACTCTGTGTTTGGGGGAAATAGATTTGAGCATTAATAAATACTTTTTTCATGGGTAAAAAATTTATATTTTAGGGACTTAAGAGAAAAATTGTGGTGAGATAGAATTAGGGCAAGGTGGAATTTTTTATTAGTTGATAAACTAACAAAGGTCTTATGTGATAGTGTGAGGCCATTCTAAAGGAGCAGAGGYATTTGAAACCTTATCTCTCAAGGATCCAAACACAGAAAATAATCTTTATAGAACTGTTTTGTTATTCTGCACTAAGCAAGTTAGTTTAGATTTTTTTTAATATTCATGTCTACCTGTTTAGTTCTGAGATGCTTTAGTAGCTTCTGCGGGGTTTGCACCATATTCTGGCTCCCTTGTGTAGTAAATCTAATCCCTAGCCTAGTACTTTGTGTTTTGTGGATAGTAGGTAACTCTGTTGAACAAACTATTAGATTTTATTGTTTTTTCTTGTTTAAGTAATATAAGTTATAGCTCTGTAATCCTGTCACACACAATCACTTCTTCTCTACCTCACTTTTAAATGACAATTTTAAGTTCGTGTGCACAGCGATGGGCTTCACTGCGGCATTTTATACCCATGGCACTCAACTTTGCTCTCATCCATCCTTTCCTCTGCTGCCTTTCCCCACCCCCGCCTTCCCCCTCCTTCCTCTCTCCAAATAATCCTCTACTTTGTTTTCATGCACACCAAAAGATCTTGATATCCCAAGTGGTCCTGAGCAGAAAGAATCATGCTGGAGGTCTTAGCAGAGCCATACTGAGCTAAACGAAGCAGAGCAGCATGGTGCGGGCACACGGACAGACACACGGCATGGTGCGGGCACACGGACAGACACACGGCATGGTGCGGGCACACGGACAGACACACGGCATGNCACACGGACAGACACACGGCATGGTGCGGGCACACGGACAGACACACGGCATGGTGCGGGCACACGGACAGACACACGGCATGGTGCGGGCACACAAACAGACACACAGGCTAACCGGGCAAACAGAGAGAGGCTCTAGGCATAATCCCATACAGCAATAGCCACCCAAGTGTTTACAGTGATACAACATTCACAGCTGTGCTGGGAAAATCAAGAATACCTACTTGTAGAAAAATGCGACCAGATCCGTATCTCTAACCCAACACAAAAATCAGCTCCAAATGAGTCAAAGACCTTATATTATGTGAGGTGTTTCAACTCAAAAAGAGAAATAGCATGTGCTTTTCTCTCATATGTGGATTTCAGCTTTTAAATCTAATATGTACATTTATGTGGGAGTRCGTGTAGGGGCACTGAGAAGGGAGAAAAGATGCCTTGGGAGCTGGAAAGCAGTAGGATATATAAGACCTGAAACTCTGAAACAATCAAATTAAAAATATAGGAAAAACACCTCAAGACATAGGCACTGGAGAYGGGAGGCAGCGTGGCGGTGAAGGTGAGGGCCCACATAAACCTGGTGACCTGAGTTTGATCCCAAGAGATGACCAAGTCCATAAAAGATGTTCTCTGACCTCCACATACCTAATGTGGCATTCATACCCATGCGCGCGCACACATACACCATGACACTTGCAATAATAATAGATACAAAGTTTTAGAAAGATATATGCATAGGTAAAGTATTTCTGAATAGGACTCTAATTTTTACAGGAAATAAAGTCAACAATCAATAAACAACATGTCATGAGATTAAAAACTTCTGTATAGCAAAGGAAACAGTTAATTGAGTGAAGAGATGGCATACAGAATGGGAGGAACTCTTTATCAGATATATGTTTGACAGAAGATATAAGATCTACAAGATGCAAAGATCTCAAAACACTAAACAACAATGAAACAATAACCCAGTCAAAAATGAACTGAACCGAGTGTTCTCCAAAGACATACCGACAGACAATAAATATTTTAAAACATGTTCAGCATCCTTAGGCATCAAGAAAATGTAAAGTGAAACTGCTTTGCAGTTCTGTCTCACCCCAGTTTGAATGTCTGTCATCCAGAGAACAAGCACCGGCAGGGATGTGGAGAAGAGAAAGGTGCCCACTGTGGGTTGGCATGTAAACTGGTACAGCCATTGTAGAAGTCAGTGTAGAGGCTTCTCAAAATATTAAAAAACAAAACTGGTTTGTGACCCAGGTATACTGCTCCTGGTCGTGTGCCTAGAAGACTGCATATCCTGCCTGCTAAACTCCCACACAGACGTTTGCACATCCATGTTTAATGCTGCCGTATCCGAAGTAGCAAGGAAATGAGGCCAGCCTAGGTGCTGACGAGTGGGGAATGAAAATGTAGCAGGCCCGCACCTGGAGTGATTCGGCTGCAAAGGAAAATGAGATGGTGTGATTCGCAGGAATATGGAACTGGGAAGTATTGTCTTAAACGAGGCAATTCAGACTCAGAAAGACACATGCATTTCTCTCTCATATGCRRATGCAGCTTTTAATTATTATTTATGTGGGARTGAGTGTTTAGAGCCCAGGAGACTAGACAGCGACCTCGAAAAGGTGAAAAGATTCTCTGAGACGTAGGAAGGAGCAGAATGCATGAAGCAGGCGTGGGACCACTTAAGCAGGGACTGGGAAGGGCAGGGAGAGGGGGCAGGGAGGGGAGAAGAGAACCAACAGAAAGTGTCAGAGTGTGCTAGGGAGGAGGCCCAGCGGCGGGAGACTCACTTCCCTCCACCCATCTGTAATTCTCGTTTGTTTGGTTGTTTGTTTTGGGGACAGGGTTTCATTATGTAGCCCTGGCTGTCCTAGAACTCACCATGTAGACCAGGCTGGCCTTGAACTCACAGAGATCTGCCTGCCTCTACCTCCCTAGTGCTGGGATAAAAGGCGTGCGCCACCACTGCCTGGCCCATCAGTAATTCCTGTTCCAGGAGATCCAATGCCATCTCTGGCTTCTCTGGCTACCAGGTATGCATATGGTTTACATAAAGACATACATGTAGGCAAAACATCCATTTACATAAAACTTAATAAAATACCTTTAACACCAACAAAATTATTTACTCTTGTTTATTAACTTTTT
>BDUI01000541.1:176966-182083 GCA_002335545.1 Apodemus speciosus | reverse complement strand
GTGCTGGGCACTGTGTGTGTGTGTGTGTGTGTGTGTGTGTGTGTGTGTGTGTAATAGGTGTGCACATGGGTACTCACCACGCAGACAGATGCATACAGGGGCCAGAGGTTACCATCAGATGTCTTCCTCACTTCCTCAATTGCTTTCCCACCTTATGTTTCTGGGATACGAGTCTCACTGAAATTACAACTCTTTATTTTTAACTAGATTGGCTAGCCAGCAAGCCCTCTCTCCCCTGGATATATCTATCTGTTCCCATCTTCAGTACTGGGATTATAGGTCCATCATACTTAGCTTTTATGAGCTTTCTGAGGGTCAGTCTAAACACAGGCCTCTCCCAGGCCATTATTTCCTTCTTCTTAAAGAGGGGTAATAATATTCCATTGTGAATACATGCCACACTTTATCTATTCATCTATGGATGGACACCTAGGCTGAGTCCATAATTTGTTCACTGTGAATAATGCCACAATAAATGTAAGTACACTACATTAATTTCATCTTTCCTATAAATGCCAGAAGTTGACCTGATAAGTTATATGGTAGCTCTGTTTTTCCCTTTTTGAGGGACCACCACACTGATTTTTCATTATACCCATACCAGTTCACATTTCCACCAACAGTATATAAGTGTGTTGTTCTCCTCTATCCTTACTAACATTGATCTGTTGTTTGCCAACAATTATTTATCTGCCCTCCACCTCAGTCCTGGGGATTGAGCCCAGGGAGGAAATCTTTAGTTTCTGTTACTGATTCAATTGCTTTACTAGTTAATTTCTATTTAGATTTACTATTTGTTCCTTAGCCAGTTTTTGTATGGTGAGCATCTCTAAGATCTTAACCATTCTATCTAGGTTATCCAATTTGTTAGTATGCAATATATGTGGTGCTTCTATGCATTGTTTATAGTATTTTATTTTTTTTTTGTTTCCACAGATTGTTAGTAATGTCCGCATTTTCACCTTGTGTATGAGGGAGCATGTGTAGATATGTGAGCATGTTAATGTACATAAGTACATGTATGTATGTGAAGGTCAGAGGTCAACTTTGGCTGTTATTCCTCAGGGGCCATAAACCTTGTTTTGAGATAGCCTCTCACTGGGCCTCAGGTTACTGAGTGTGCTAGGCTAACTACCAGGAAGCCCCCGGGGTCCCCACCTCCACCTCTCTAGTACTGGGATTTCAGGTGTGTTATACCCTGCCAGGCTTGTTTGTTTGTTTGTTTGTTTATTGAGGGGCCTATTCTTGAAATTGAGCTTAAGTACTTTACCAAATATATTATTTATCCAGTTCTTACATTTTTACCTTTGATTAAAAATTTGAATTTTTTCCCTTAGTGTAGCTAAAGCCTAATCAGTTTTGTTGATCTTTTGAATTTGTTCACTTTATGCATTTTTCCTATTTTCTACATAATTTATCTCTGCTTTAGTCTTTAATCTTTCCCGGTTGTTGCTAAGTTTGAGATTGATTTTAGTCCCCCTCCCCACCTAGTCCCTTAAAATGTAAAGTTATGCTGTTCATTCGGGATCTTTCTTTATAAAACAAATATGTCGTTTATTTTGTATCAACTCATGGAAGCTAAATAAATCTACTGATTTATTTTTAACACTATATTTTTATTAATTCTTTAAGAATTTATTACAATATGTTTTGATCATTTTACCCTGGCTTCTCCCCCTAATTCTTCCCAGAACTACCGCCCATCTCTCTACCCCTTCCTAACTTTATGTCCTCTTCTTCAAAAACAACCCACCAACCCTAGTTTGAGCCGCTAATACACTCATGAGTGTACAGCCAACCCTGGTAGGTTGACCTACCAGGGGCTACACCATTAATAAAGCTCTGATTCTCCCTTCCCCAGAAGCCATCATCAACTATCATAGCAACTCAGTTAAGAATGAGTATTATTCAGAGAAACCATGTCTTGAAAAACCAAAACCAAAACCAAAAAAAAAAAAAAAAAAAAAAAAAAAAAAAAGAGTAGGTACTATTGAGCCATTCCCCATCCACATTTGAGTGTTGACTGGCTTGGTTTAGGAAGGTCTTGAACAGGCAAGAGCGCTGCTTGATTTCCTGAATGAAGTAGTCCTGTCATGTCCAGAATACAGTTCCAGTCCAGTCCTCCCTGATCTTTCTGTTCTCTTTTCCATGATGCCTTGTGGGGAGAGGGATGGGGAGAGGGAGGGGGCAGGTTTTACTTCCCAGTATTCCAAATATTGAAACATTTCATTGACATTGCTTCATGAAAAACAAAACAAACAAACAAACAATCAAAATCTCTGACATTTMTTTTGAAGATTCAAGCTGAATGTTCAATTCCTGAACAAAACCTCGCTCTAGAAGCTGACTCTTATCCTCTGGATTTTCAAAAAGAGTGAGTAAATATTGCTTATCTAAATGCTGACTAACTGTGCCTAAAGGATAAAATGTCATGCTCCAGTTGCTATGCTCCTGGAAGAGACCTCTTTTCTGTATGGCGTCATCATTCTCTCCTTTTGTTTCAGCGCCATGAGGGATGCGACGATGACAAACCAGCAGAGCAAACAAGGGACTGAAGCAGAGACCACCCAAGTGTCTTCCTTTGTCCCAAGGACTTCTAAGATAAGTGCCAAGGAAGAGTTGGTTTTGCACTCGGCTAAATCAAGCTCTTGTTTTGACTGTTCAGAGCTAAACTTCGGCTGTAACAACAAGGCTGCCATAAACAGGATTGGGCAGACAAGGGCTTCTCCAGTCGTGGGAGAGCCCCTTCAGAAGTATCAAAGTCTGGATTTCGGGTCGGTGTTGTTTGGATCTTGTCCTAGTACTCTGCCCATAAACACAGCGGGCAGGTGTCACAATTCAAAGGGGCCAGTAAAACGGACCAAATCAACTCCTTTTGAACTGATTCAGCAGAGAAAAACAAACGAGCTGGCCGTGGAAGATTCATGCTTGGAATCTCAGTTGCACGAGCATTGTCTCATGGAGCTGCAGGCGCAAAGAGTGGCCCATGCTTCTTCAGAAGAACTGAATTATTCGCTGCCGTGTGCCTGTGAGCGCCGGAGCTGTGATGCCACTTGCGTGTCGCGGCACAGCCCCGACGCTTTGAGAGTGCATTTGTGCATGTCTTTAGCGGAAGATCCTTACTTTTCATCATCGCCTCCAAATAGTGCTGATTCTAAGATGTCTTTTGATCTGCCTGAGAAACAAGATGGAGCCACTTTTCCTGGCGCTCTGCTGCCAGCTTCTTCTACAACCCCCTTCTCTTCTTGCAATCCACACGACTCCTTAATGGAGAGCGCTGTGACCAGCTTTTCCCCACCATTAAACCAAGGGACAGCTATAGACGGTAAGTTATTTTTAAAAATTTGTTTGTTTTGGACCTTGCCCGGTTTCCATTAAATATTTTGGTTTCTTCACACCCTAGTCCTTCTCTTCCTCTGCTTCTTTTTCTTCTCTAAGAAGTAAGTTCTGCAAGTGTTTTGGTGATGTACTAAGTACATTGATGATTGCAGTAGTGGAGGCAGCCAGGTCTGGGGACCCWTCTATGCCAGCAGGAAGGCTTCAAACACGGCCAATCCTTATTCCAGACTTGTTTACCAAAAGTCCATAATTTACCTTTAACATGCAGAAGGAGCTTCCCAAGTACAGAGGGTAAACTGGTCAACAGCACTGCGCGATCTCCCAAGAGTGTTTGTTACACACTTTGTCTGTAATGAGTTGAACACATTGCTAAGCATTGAATTCTTTTCCTGTAGGAGTGGGAAGGGTAGGGCCTGATTTCCTGCACTTTCGTAGTGTCCAAGTAGATGAGAATATGTTTAGTATTGTGTGACTTTTAAAAAATCTTTTAACACAAATTTTGTTTTGTTTTGTTTTTTTAAAAGAGACAGGGTTTCTCTGTATAGCCCTGACTGTCCTGGAACTCACTCTGTAGACCAGGCTGGCCTCGAACTCAGAAATCTGCCTGCCTCTGCCTCCCATGTGCTGGGATTTGAAGGCATGTGCCACCGCTGCCCGGCTTCTTTTTTTAAAAGAGACAGGGTTTCTCTGTATAGCCCTGACTGTCCTGGAACTCACTCTGTAGACCAGGCTGGCCTCGAACTCAGAAATCTGCCTGCCTCTGCCTCCCATGTGCTGGGATTTGAAGGCATGTGCCACCGCTGCCCGGCTTAACACAAAATTTATATTTATCGCTTACAATTCTAGATTTTTTACATATCAAATATACTGTTTAACTGAGTAGTCAGAAAGTAAAGTGAATGTACTATCAGAGATTAATTAATATAGGGTGTTTCTTTCTTTGCCTTTTTCTTCTTTTTAGTAAAGTGGATTGAACCTAGTGCCTCATGCATGTCAGGCAGGTATTTAAGTTGGATCTGCAGCCCTAATAATTTGATGTTGAAGATGAAGGAAGCAAAGATCAAGTTTAATTCTCTTAGGCATATCGCAAGATAATCCACAGAGAACATTTACTTATTAAGAATAGAAAACTGGTGTTCTATGTTATTATTAAATGCCATTTCTTTTGTCTTTTTTGACATCATGGGGCTCGAATATAGCAAGCTAGGAAAGAGCTCTGTAACTGAGCTGTAGCCCCAGACCATGTCTCTTTCTTTTCTCTTTTCTTGATGTAGATAAGGTCTAACTGCCAAGCTGGCCTGGGTTTCATAAAGGTCTGGCCGATCTACAACTCATAGCAGGTCCTGCCTCAGATTCCCAGCTGCTGGGATTAGTTTCTCTCTCTCTCTCTCTCTCTCTCTCTCTCTCTCTCTCTCTCTCTCTCTCGTGTGTACACATGTAGGTACACATATGGAGGCCAAACGAAGATCTCACGTGAATTTCTCCCCCATACTCTATCTTTTGCCCTTATGACGGTCTTGTTGAGCTCAGAGCCTGCGTCTCACTGCCCTACCCCGGCTGCACTCGCGAGCCCTCGCCCCTGCCCTTTTCTCCCAGTGCTGGTTTATAGGCACCCGTGGCCACTCAGGTCTTGCCTGTCGGTGCTGGGGATCCGAGCTCAGGGGCTCATCCTCACGCAGCGGAACAATCTTACCCACGAAGCCATCACCCCAGCCCCAGAGGTTTTGTTTTTACCTATTTTAGTTTTTTTCTTTCTTGGACAGGATGTCATGTAACTC
>BDUI01000541.1:169466-171966 GCA_002335545.1 Apodemus speciosus | reverse complement strand
AAATGAAAATAAATGAAAAAACAAACAAACAAGAGTAGGGCCTAGAAGATGGCTCAGCAGGTGAAAGCACTTGCCTGATCCCTGAGTTTGATCCCCCAAACCAGCATAAATGTACAGGGAGAATTTAGTGACAAGGCTGTCTGCTGACCTCTAATTACATGCAGTAGCAGACACCACACTCCTCTAAAAATAATAAGTAAAATACAAAGATAAATGCTGGCAAGAATCTGTAGAAAAGGCCACCCCTGCACACTGTTAGTGGGGCTGTAACTTAATGCAGCCATTACTGAAACCAGTTTGAAGCCTGGCTACAGTGGTGTGAGCCTGTAATCCTGGCACTCGGGGGCAGGGATAGGGTAGTAATTATTTTTCTCATGGCTGTGACAAAAATAACTGTCAAAAGCAATATAGGGAAGGAAGGGCTAATCCTGGCTTATGTTGTGAGGGAAGGTGTGGAGCATTGTGATAGCTAGTGCACGGCAGCAGAGGCAGAAAGACCTCCGTTACATATGTTGCATCTGCAGTCAGGAAGCAGAGGAAGGTAAATGCTGGTGTTCAGCTAGCTTTTTCCTTTTTATTCAATCTGAAACTCCAGCACCTGGAATAATGCATACCACAGTTAGGGTATTTCCCCCTCTTAAGACCTAAGCAAAATGTTATGGCATAGGCTAGCCTGCCACTATAAGGAAACTTTCTTATATGTTTCTGCTGTTACCAAGGAAATTTCTAATGCTAAGATTGATTACATACATGTTCTGTGCCCTTGGAAACCAATCACGCTAAAAGTCATAGAACTATATTATATAGTTACCCACAATAAGCTTGGACCTGAACCAACTACCCAACAGCACTTCCTGTACCTGTATGTAAATTTTTATGGTATAAGCTGCCCTTGAGATAGACCCCAACATAAAAGAGACACCTGCACCAATATAAGAAACTATTTGGAATAAGAYTTTCATTTTGAGCAGTGGTCAAGTAAAGTTTAAGTTCCCAAGATCTCCCTGGAAACTGACATCCTACTTGGTAGGAAAAGACATGTACATAGATGACTGACATCCTGGTTGGCAAGGTAAGACATGAATATTAGACAAGTCTCATCCTGGGAGACAAGTTAGGACATGAATATTAGACAAGGCAAGTCCCCTGCCACAGTTAAGTACCCCAACCAATGGGATCAGGATAAATGTACAGCAAAGACACCTTCATAAGGAAATGTTTGTGGATTTTTGGCTTAAAAACCTTGTGGGATCTTAACTTGGGGTGGGTCATGGTTCAGTTCCCAAATCTGAACCATGGCCATGACCTGAGATCAGTGTCCATGTAGTGTGTGAGGCAATTCCTAGACCCCAACACTCCCTCAGTTAGCTCACCATTCTTTAACAGGCATGCTTAATAATTTATTTCCATGGGGACTCTAAATACCATCAWGTTGATGCTCAAGACCAATTATCACAGTTCAACCCCATGTCACCTGGACACCTAAACATCACTTTGAAGACATATCCTCCTCCTCCTTATCCCCATAGGTTCATGCCCATCTCATTAGGCAAAATACAGTAAGTCCAACTTCAAAGTTCCCACACTTAAGGTCCAAATCCTTGACCAAACCCATACTCTCCCCAAAATGTTCCATGGTCTTCAACAGTTCTAATGCTTTTTATAACAGTAAGTTCAGAGTCTTTTCTGAGACTCAGGCACTCYGAATTATAGACCTGTAAAATATATATTCCTTTATATTATACACTTTAAAATATACAACAGGAAAGACTATTCTTGTTCCAAAATGGAGGAATGGAGACATAACTAGAAAAGATAGGGTGAAAGCAAGACTGAAACCCAGCAGGAGAAACACCGAGTCCTTTAGCTCCATATCCGGCATTTACAGCTCATGATAGGATCATCTGGGCTCCACAGGGCTTGGGTAGCCCCCTCTCTCTGCTGCCTGCAGCACATGAAATCCCGCTCTTGGGTGAGATCTACTTTTGTACGGGGCTCTTCTCAGCAGGCCTTTCATAGTCCTGACATCCTGACATGCTCCATTGTAAGTTAGGCTTTAGTACTACAGCTTTCCTGGAAGCTGACACACAATGTCTGGCCTTGGTGGCTCTCAGTAACTACAACCCAAAACTTCACGCCTCTTTAACCTTGCATCTTTCATACCTATACAGCCAGGACCACATGGCTATTACTGCCAAATTCTGTTGCCACCTTGGGATGGTGGCTGGCCTCCTTGGATCACAGTTGCATCCATCTCTGTGTATTTTCCAGTGACCCTAGGAACACACCTTTTTAGGCACTTGCTTTTGTGTGGTGAACCCCTTGAGTTTTCAGAGTAGGCTCCTGCCGTTTACATGAATTTGAATTATTTTTTTTGTGTGTGCGTGTGAATTTGCATTTTCACAAGATGGAGCCTTTGATGGGTGGGGTCTTGTTCTCGGGATGCTTTTCCTATTGTCCCAATGTACATCACCAAGTTCTCTCTCTCTCTCTCCCTCTC
>BDUI01000541.1:139245-152418 GCA_002335545.1 Apodemus speciosus | reverse complement strand
TGGTTTGGTATCTGAATGTATTGTGCTTCACTGAGCCAGGGGATTTTAAACATAAGATCTTTACATTTCAAAGGATGTATCCAGTAAAGCAGGCACAAAAAGACAATCAGCATAACCATTTGCCATAAGGAAATGTAAAGTCAACCAGGTAAAAATGTTTCTGTGTAATAAACTAGAGGTTCAAGCATAGATAGCACCAGTCTTCCTGATACAAGCTTCAGTTCTCAAAGAGACTTCAAAGGACGTTAGGCCAGACCCCCTGGGTCTTAATGAGATTCTGTGAGTAACTTAACTGTCAGCTAGCCTTCTCTATGGAAACCTGAGATTACTGTGCTCAGTCAACGCTTTGCATATCACAATGTCAGAGCCACTCTCATTAACATAGCCATAAAAGTTTACGGTTTTTGTTGGGAGATCAATGTAATTATGTAAACTAACAGGCAAAGGATGCAGTTCTAAGAACAGAGGGTTTTGGCTAGTGAGTGACTTACTTCAAAGAATTCTTTACACCTATTTGCTTGGTAATTCTTAGTCCCAGCTAGGAATAGGGGAAGTTTTTAGGAAATAAAGCAGGCTGCAAGTGAGATTTTTTGGCTTCTGAATGGAGGTGTTCTGGAAAACTTCCAGGAGGCATCTCTCCACCTCAATCTGTAAAACCATGTCTTACAGAATCAATTGGATGCCACCAGCAGTGGGAGGCACCTAGTATATGGTGGTCAGCAGAGATAATACTAGCTCTTACAATTATGGGCAACTCAAGTCTAGTGAGGAATTCAGAAATTAAGCAAGTAAGTCCCTGAGCACATACCTGATAACATTGTGATAGATGTTATTAAAGAAARCAAGAGTAATTGGGAGAGAATGGAAAGAGGYAAGATGGGGGCTGGAAGGAAGGGAGAGTAGTAGTTACATCCTTACTGGTCTTGTTAAGGAGAGTTTAGTGCAATGAGACAGGAGAAGAGGGTGGTACACAGAGATGCTATACACTACTGTGTCCTGGCTGCTGTATGTGGAGAGTGGTTCTATATGACAAGAGAGGGAGCTGCCAGCCATCATGTCGAGTGATGCTTACTTTTAGTGGGAAAAAATTTCAAGCAAATTTTGCTGTGTGTGTGTGTGCATGCAGACATGTATGATAGGGGCACATGTCTTGACTTGCATATGGAGGTCAGAGGACAACTTTGTAGAGCTGGTTTCTCCCTTCTCCCTTTATTTATATGAACTCAGGTTCTCAGACTTACACAGCAAACTTTACCAGCTGAGCCCTAATGGGATATTTTAATTGTTTAGAAATACTATAGTTGCAAGTGACAAAATTTTCCCAATTTAGGTTAACTGGATCATAAGAGAAACATTTATTATTGTCTTACAACTAAGAATTAAAATAACTCATTAAGTAGCTAAGCCTTATTCCTTAGAGCTTTGTTTCATTCTTATGTGTGTGTGTGTGTGTGTGTGTGTGTGTGTGTGTGTGTGTGTGTCTGTGTGCACATATGTATGCACAAATGGTGGCCGGGGTCTTCCTCAACCATGTATCTTGTTTTCCAGATAGGGTCTCTCATTGAACTGAGAGCTTATTAATGGGCTAGACTAACAAGTGAGCAGACGCACTAAGGAGCCTAAGACTTGTACACATATATTTTCATTTCTCACCTGCTGGGATTATAGGCACATGACTTCCTGGCTTTTTACCTGGGTGCTGAGTCTGAACTCAGTTTCTCAGCCTTGCTCAGCAGGCATTTTACCAATGAGCCATCTCTCAAGCCCCGGTTTATAAGCTTACTCATAGGCAGATTTTTTACCATGTGTTTTCAGGCTTATGATGGAAAAAATTAGTCGTTTCCTGGTTGCTTAAGCAACAGTCTGATGACTAGTGTAAATTGGCCGGATGTTGGCCTGGTTCATTTGGCCCTGCCTGAATAAATTTGTAACAATATATTTACCACTCTGATTAGGCATTATATTGTGTCTTATATTTAGCCACATAGTTACATGTGTTCACTGATTACCTAGTGATGACATCAGACTTATACATATTTGATGTGACCATGCCAATGTACTAACAATGGAACTCAGCCCAAGTTATTAGTCATTTCATTATCCTACAAGTAGAAATAGTTCCACTTGACATGTGGAAACTGAAAATTGGGGAGGATGTAAAGGAAACATTTAGGTTGTTTTATCTGGCAGATAGATACATGTTGAGCAGGCARCATGAATAACAAGCCATAAGTAAGATATTGGTTCTCTATATGTTTGCTGATCTTTGCTGCCTTTGTTGAAAGAAAAAAAGGAGAGAAGGAAGGAAGAAAGGAAGGAAGAAAGGAAGGAAAGAAGGGAGGAAGGGAGGAAGAAAAGGAAGAAATAATTAACATTCCGCTTTGGGACCAAGACTCTCTCTCTCAGCTCCTATGTAGAGGTTGTTGACCTCCATGTACGTGGATTTGTGATACATCATTTCCTTGGTTTTGAGTATTGCTGTAGAATCTGTTTGTGAAGAAAATAAATCTTGCTTGGTATGGTTGTCAGTTCCGTAATCCCAGTAGTTGGGATGCCAAGGTAGTAGGAGTGCCGCAAGTTTAAGGCCAGCATGGGATCCATGATGAGTTTATGCCTGCAGACTGAGACCTTTCCCTCTCTCCATACTATAGTTAAAATAGAAAAATATAATTTCAACAATTTAAACACTTTTAATATGATACTGATATATTTATTTTGGAGTATTGTTCTGGAAAAAATGTTTAATTTCAATGATCATTCAAGCAAATGAATGATAATCTAATTCTCCTGTCATGGTCTTTACCCTATATACTTCTCCCTCTGATTACAGGTGTTTGTAATTCTTCTTCACCAAGCAAGTCTACAGAATGTGTTCAGCCAAAAAATTCCAGTTCCTTTCTGAATTTTGGTATGTGTATTATTTTAGAGCAGAGTTAAAAATGTGTATAATGTGGGTCTGGAGAGATGGCTCAGTGATCAAGAGCGCCGGATATTCTTCCAAAGGACCCAGGTTCAATTCTAAGCACTCGTAGTGGCTCACAGCACCTGTAACTCTAGTACCAGAGGAGCGGATACCCCTTGCTGGCCTCTGCAGGGACTGCAAGCACATGGTACACAGACATACATGAAGGCAAAACAGCAAAACACATAGAAGAAATTATTTTTATATAAATTATAAATAAAATTAAAAAATTAAAATTGTAGGAAAGAGTAGAAAATGTATTATTGCTAGGCAGACATACAATTGCCTGAACATAATTTTATTTCAGAGGAAGAAACTGAGAGATCAATCTATTATAATCCTTATCTCATTTTGAGAAAATGTTTACTATAAATGCTCTATTTCTTTAGCTATAAAACTTTGTTTACATTTCATTCATTCCATGATTCAGTGGTTAGAATTGAAACATTAAGATTTGGTTGGATGTTGGTGGCACGTGCCTTTAATCCGAGCACTTGGGAGGCAGAGGCAGGTGGATCTCTAAGTTTGAGGCCAGGCTGTACTACAGAGGGAGTTCCAGGACAGCCAGGGCTACACTGAGAAACCCTCTCTCAAAAAACCAGGAAAAAAGTTAAAATTTGTATGAAATTAGTTTAAAGCATTCAGATAGAACATTGTATAAACTGAAAAAACACACAACTTTGCCTTGCCTACAAAAGTTTTCTGCTAGCCGGGCGGTGGTGGCGGATGCCTGTAATCCCAGCACTTGGGAGGCAGAGGCAGGCAGATTTCTGAGTTCGAGGCCAGCCTGGTCACAGAGTGAGTTCCAGGATAGCCAGGGCTACACAGAGAAACCCTGTCTCGAAAACAACAACAACAACAACAAAAGTTTGCTCTTCCTTCTTTTCTCTAAATCACTTGAGTGATATATGAATCATCTGACTTTACAGTGTGTGACCCTGGAATAAAATCTTAGCTGTATCCATGTTGCTTCTTTTCAAACATTGCCTAGATTTCCAAACCTTTGTATACTTGAAAGCACTTAGTTTTCATTGCTTCCATTACCAGTGGCAATAAAAATTATAAGAAGATGTTACTTAAAAATATTTAAGTTGTCTTAGATGGCACATACCCATAATCCCAGAACATGCAAGGCTGAGGCAGGAGGATCATGAGTTCAGGGCCAGGTTGGGCTTGAATAGGGGGCTTCTATTTCATAAATGTCCCTACTCCCCAAGTTGAGAAAAAAAGCATGTGGTTCAGGTTTCTTTTTCCTGAATTGACCTATATGCAGAAAACAGTAGTGTACAACTGTTCTAAAGTATTCCGAGTTAGCCAGTGAATCAGATCAGATATAGGTGTTTGAAACTGTAGCTCTAAGTGAGGATGCAAGTCCTCACCCCTCTGCACAGTGTATTGGCTATGGCTAAGTACCTGTGTTGAGGAGATGACTTCCATGTGTAACTACTTCATCCGAATATTTTCCTTCTCTTTATTATCAAAAGAGTAAAGTTTACATGAACTAGGCTATGTATACCTCCACCAACATTTAAAATTACTAGTTAATAAATATCAGAGGTTTCCTCCAGCTCTGGCATAGAGGCGTGTGTGTGTGTGTGTGTGTGTGTGTGTGTGTGTGTGTTTGTGTGTCTGTGTGTTTTATGTGTGAGTGTATGAGTATGTGTATATATGTATGAGAATCTTGCAGTACTTGCCAGGATGGCCTTGAACTTGTGGTCCTCCTGGCTTAACTTCCTGTGTGCTTGGATTATAAGTAGCTGCCACCATTCCTGGCCTCTGATAGTTTTGGTTTTAGACTTAAATTTAGTTGTAAGCATTAGCAGTTTCTAGGGAAGGTGATGAAATTCAAGTATTAGAAAGATCTTTGAGTTTTTCATTTTCTGTTTTCTCTCTTTCAAACCCTCCGTTTTTAAATTTAAGGCACCAAAGTTGTTAAGATGCTCTGAGAATCTACCACAATCAAGACCTACATTGCTGGTGACAAAGAATAAATGTCCTTGTCTTGAAATTCTTTCTAAAAGTACCCAGTAATAGCTTTTATTTTTTATGAAAGATTTTCTTATTCTTCATTGTGGAGGCAAGGGAGGTACATTTCAGGAAGAAARGTAATTATAACTCACTTAGAACCTATTTTCTAAGTTTTGAAAACACAATGTTTCAGTAAACTCAGGAATTTCTGCGGCTGCATAGATACAGAACTAGATTTAATAATGCCACCTAAACATTATTGCTTCATTTTATAAAAGTGAAATTTGCTTTGTAATCAGTGGGTGAATAAAACAGTTGTTATATGTTCAGTTATTACAGGCTACTATAATCAGGGTTCTTCATATAGTTATTACTATTAGTTATTAATAATAATATTAATATCTGTAAATATTAAGTTAAAATATTAGTAGTATTTGGGTTGGAGGTGTGGCCCAGTGGCAGAATACTTGCTTAGCCGATGCAAGGCCAGTAGTTTGATCCCCAGTATAACAAAAACAATACTCTATTTTTATTAAAACTTTAATTACTAAAATGCCTTGACAGTCTATTACTAAATTGATCAAAGAGGGTGCTTAACTTTTTTAATGCTATCCTCTAAAATTCAAGTACTCATTTCTGTGTAAAAGTATCTGTTTTTTTTTTATTGGATATATTCTTTATTTACATTTCATTTCCCTTTTTCTGGGTTCCCTGCCCCCCAGATGTCCCATATGTCTTTTTCCCTCCCCCGGTTCCCCCATTCACCCCTTCCCACTTCCCTGTTCTAGTATTACCCTGCACTGCTGCATTGGGCCTTTCCAGAACCTGGGTCCACTTTTTCTTTCTTGTCGGAGAGCATTTGGTAGGTGGATTGTGTCTTTGGTGCTCCAAGATTCTAGGCTAGTATCCACTTATCAGTGAGTGCATGCCATGTGTATTYTTTTGAGACTGGGTTACTTCACTCAGTATGATGCTCTCCAGCTCTATCCATTTCTCTAAGAATTTCATGAATTCATTGTTTCTAATGGCTGAATAGTACTCCATCGTGKATATATACCACATTTTCTGTATCCATTCCTCCGTTGAGGGACACCTCAATGTACCTGTTTTCATTCAGTTTTATTTTTGTCCTCAGGTTTCGGAAATCGTTTTTCAAAACCCAAAGGACCAAGGAATCCACCATCAACTTGGAATATATAACATACCTCTGGATTTATA
Organism: Apodemus speciosus; assembly: GCA_002335545.1. Lineage (NCBI taxonomy): Eukaryota > Metazoa > Chordata > Mammalia > Rodentia > Muridae > Apodemus > Apodemus speciosus. The sequence goes on along the minus strand of BDUI01000541.1, from coordinate 146,270 downwards.
ATAATATTTGTTAAAATTGTACCTGCAAATAAAGCTACTGGAATACTCCTATAATAATATCAGTAAATGACTATATGTTGTATCAATAGTCTTGAAAAGGAAAGCAATGTGTGAAAGACTTCCAGCAACCTTGTATTTTCGTATTCCTTATATTTTATTGGGAACTGCCAATAAAGTTTGTACTTCAGTTTATTTTTCAGAGTGTATTTATTTTTTACTTTTGAAAGTTATGTTTTACTTTCTCTTTCTATATATAAATTTTCTGTAAATATACATTTTTGTTTTGAGGTGCCTTTGGAAGGCTGGGGAGCAAGCGTGCAAGCCCAGCACACACATTAATTTCAGTAGGCTTTTCTATCTTAGCTAACATTCTCTTTAAAATATTTTTATGCATACAAGTGTTTTTGCCTGCGTGTTTGTACGGCACCTATGCGAAGTGCCCATCGAGGCCGAARGAGGGAGTTGAATGCCTTGAATTGAGTTGTGAGTTGCTATGTGGGTTCTGGGAAGTAAGCCAGGGTCTTCTGCAAAAGTAGTTAAGTGCACTTAAGCAGCCGTCTGAGACATCTCTCCATCCCTTCAGCTAAATTTATACACTGCCTTAATATTAAAATAACTTAAAAAAGTAGACAGGTCTTGCTATGCAGCCCCAAACTGAGGCTGGCCTCAAACTAATGACTCTCCCACTTCAAGCTGCAGACCGCTGGCATTGCAAGTCTGCTCCATCTGACTAAATAATAAAAACTAAAGGTTTTATTTAAAAAACAAAACACCTCTTACTTTGTGCTTGCAGTACTGCTTGTGAAAATGACTATTTCTGGATGTTATTTTTGTCTGAATGGACTGTATCTCCTCTATCTCCCCAAATGTCAGGGAGAAGAAGGAAAGATGGTGTACAAACAACAGCACTGGTCATTTTGTATTGCTGTGATGACACGTTCAACTATATGTTTAGTTATTCACTTACCAAGTCTAGAAAAAAAAATTCAACAGCCGCTGAATTACTTTTTGTTAGCACTTTAAAGGTATTTCTAATTTTTTGATAGTGTTTTCTTCATAGAAAAGGCCCTGTATGTAAACGTGTTCACATAAAATGAATTTGTGTTTACAACCATTTAAAGGTACTGGTGATTTGAAAATGTATTTCTGTAKGACTATGGATTCTTCTAAATATATTTCAAATCTAGTTTTACACAGTAAATAAGTTAATGGCTTTTTATTATTTTAAAGGGTTCGCTTTACTATCCCTATCAGTTTAATATTTTTACTTATGAAAATACAACCTAGCAACAGTGTTATTTGTGTTTTAATACTTTTAGTTAGGAAACCCAATGCTAAGGCAAATTCACCTACTGGTATTGCTACTTGTTTATTGTAATACAATGTATACCCAGTAGCTGTTCAAGAAGTTCCCTATTTTAAACGATGACTTTTATTACAGTAGTACACTCAGCCTAAGTTATTTCTCTGGGAACTAGTGGTGTTAAACCAGTGTCTTTTATATGCCTAGTACATCGTAGTAGCCAGTTATTTCCAAATATCTTTCTCAAGGACTTAAATGCAATTCTAGGTAAAAAGCTAAAGTAATGTAACTCAAAATGGATTTCTGAGTAAACATCTCTTGGCGAACAGTGTTAGGTTGAAGACGCTTTTCACATTTGCAAATTTATATTCACGGTTCGAAAAAAAAACAATTAAAATTTTCTATCGAGACTTTTTTTTTTTTTTTTTTTTTTTTTTTTTTTCGAGACAGGGTTTCTCTGTATAGCCCTGGCTGTCCTGGAACTTACTCTGTACTGGAGGGAAAAGTGACTCTGGCAAGGCGGGGCTGCGCTCAGGGAACTCCTGAGGCAATATCTGCACCTGCCTTGAGCCTGTAGCTGTTAACACAGCAATGCTATAGAAAAATGCTTCAATTTTTCCTTTTCTGAATAGCAACTCTACAGCGCAATCGTCTTTATATATTCCGAAATTCTTTTTCTCCTAGTTTGTCAAGGCTAAACCGGAGATTCTTTTACCTCACAAAGGCTATGGGAGAAATACGACATTGAAAAGTCACTATGGAAACCACCTCCGGGTAAGATGAAGGCGGAACACTGGAGTGGAGCGCCTGAACACACCGCCAGACTCTGAAAGCTATTAACATTGTTTGGGCCGTTAGGGCGGTTGGCGGCAACTCGCCGGCGGGCGGCAGTTGCGTCGCACCCCGAAGCGTGCCTAGGCGCACGCTCCCCTCCGCTCCTCCACTCAGAGAGCAGGGGGGTGGGGGGGTGGAGGGGAGCAGGGAGGCGGGGGAGAACGCGACGGGCAGTAGAACTACAACTCCCGCTAGGCCTTGCGCGTCCAGGGTGCTTTACAATAGAAGCTCGGTCGGCGAGGTCTGCGGAGAGGTGCCGGAACTGCCGTTTCCGGCATGTTCAGGTCTACAAGAACGACCGATCAGTGGAGGGCGGGGGAGAGACTCCAATGCCCAGCGGGCCATGCGCGGGCAGCGCTTGCGCGAACCGCGGACGGGGGGGCGGTCGGGCCATTTAAATGTGTGTTTGTGGGTGAAATGGCTGCGCAGGTCGGAGCGGTTCGCGTAGTACGGGCGGTGGCGGCGCAGGAGGAGCCGGACAAAGAGGGGAAGGAGAAACCCCATGTTGGGGTTTCGCCGCGGGGAGTGAAGCGGCAGCGCCGGGCGAGCAGCGGGGGTTCTCAGGAGAAGCGGGGGCGGCCGAGCCAGGACCCCCCTCTCGCTCCCCCTCATCGGCGGCGTCGTAGCCGCCAACATCCCGGGCCGCTGCCTTCAACGAATGCCGCCCCAACCGTCCCGGGCCCTGTTGAACCTCTGCTCCTGCCGCCTCCGCCGCCACCGTCGCTGGCACCCGCCGGGCCCACTGTCGCTGCCCCGCTCCCGGCCCCAGGCACCTCGGCCCTCTTCACCTTCTCGCCTCTGACGGTGAGCGCGGCCGGGCCCAAGCATAAGGGCCACAAGGAGCGGCACAAGCACCATCACCACCGCGGCTCCGATGGTGACCCCGGCGCCTGCGTTCCGGGCGATCTCAAGCACAAGGACAAGCAGGAAAACGGCGAGAGGAGCGGAGGGGTGCCTCTGATCAAGGCCCCCAAGAGAGGTGAGAGCAGGCGAACCGCTGGGGCTCGGGCTGTAGGTCTCAGTACCCATATCCTGCCCCTTTAGGACTGAAAGACGTCGCTCTACTCCCCTGAGCCCACTGAAGTGGACTCCGGATTGCAGGCGGTTGCCACAGTTTGACCTACTTGAGGCTTCTCTCTGAGACCGAGCTGTCAGTTTCCATCCCTGTTTGCAGTCGCCTTTGCAACATTTATTTTCAAATTCGGCAAGGTTTCCGCGCCGCGCGGTGCTTGGCATCGGATTAGTAGGTGGGGTGCTAAAACCTGCCTTTCTGAAGTAAAGGCTTGTCACTGAAAGTCCCTCCTTGTTCTCTTTCTTGGAAATCTTTAGTTTCTTCTTATTCCCGGCACCAACATATTTACAGGTTTGACTCTGGGCTCTGAGTTTTAATTCTCAAAGAGGTTACACAACTCACTGGTTGCCTTAGCTTCGGCGAGGTTAAAAAAATCATTTACGGTGTTAATTTTTCAGCTAGACGTGATAAAAAAAATCTTTTTTTTTTTTTTAACTGTTAGCTCTTTTAATTGTTAGTATGGTATAGGATTGGTTCGAGGAAGGTTTTATAACCCTTTGAATCCTAGGAAGTTGACCAACCATATCTCTGAAGGGAAGGAAGCGTGCAATAGGATGTAGATGCAGATTCTAGTTTCATTTCATTATGCCACAGCACTGTTTGAGAATCTCTGCAATTCCAGCAGTCTTTAAAGGTATTTCACATAGATAAAATAGGACTAATTAAGTGTGCTTTTGAGAGGAATTAGGTTGGCCAAAATTGGAGTCTTCTATTGCCAGATACTTGTAGCATCTATTTATATTCCTTAGGAAGAAATGAAGCATGCTTTTGGTTATGCCGTATTTATACTTTGTATATATTTATAACTTGTAATATTCATAATATCAGTAATATACTAATATACTAATATGTGCTTGAATACTGGGTCATTCCAGTTATTAACATGTTAGTGAACTAGTCTTTGAATCTAAAATTTTGAGTGTCTTGGATTATTCTCATATATTTAGTCATAGTGCTAACCAGTTTGTKTGTGTGTGTGTGTGTGTGTGTGTGTGTGTGTGTGTTTAGGTGCAGATAATAGGTTTTCATTTTTCCACTGGACAGAACGGCATCTATATTTTTCTTTGGTGATATCCAYATACCATCTTTAGGAGTATAACTGTGGCAAACTGACTGGTGTGCCAGTTTCCAAAATAATTGCATATTGGAGTAGCTTATATTTTTACCCTTATTCCCCACACTCCCTGGTGTGTGTCCATACACAGCTACAGGGACATCTGAATAATCATTTCCTTTAAATGTGTGCTGTAGGAGAGAATACCAGTGCCCATGGCATAGAACTGAGACTCCTAAATGCTAGCACAAGCTTTATCACAGGCCTGCCTGGCTTTCCTTTCCTTTGCTTTCTTTTCTCTATGCCTTGACAATTCTCATTCTAGAGGCAGTCAGTAAGCTGACTAGAAATGATCAGAGATCTCTCAGTTCCCCTTTWTGGGGGAGGGTGGTGCTGACACATGTAGTAAGTCACAGTGTGCGCCTCGGAGGACTGCACAGGCCCCGTGCTCTTTTAAAATCAAATAAAACCAATTCTCTAATGCTGATGAATAGAATTTTCTCAGATGATGTAAATGTTCTATATCTGTGTTGTCGAATATGGTAGCCATATGTTTTGTAATGTGGCTGTGTGACTGAGAAACTGAAATTTTATCTTACTGTAATTTATAACATGTTACATACAGCTCATGGCTACTACATTGGACTGTACAGCTTTTTGCCAGTGCATTAAGAAGAGAAATGGGTTAAAACCAGGGCATTTGAACACTTTTCACTTCTGGTTTAGAGATAATTGGATTGTATACCCAAACTATATATATTCTGGGGGAAATTGGGCCCTCTGGTCAGGTATATTTGAGGAAACCTGTTCTGTAGTGGTCTGGACATCTGAACCACACTGAAGCTTCTGCATAAAGTAAACTGTCAATATTGTTTAGTTTAAGCTTTTTTTTGATAGTTGGACCAATACTTGTAGAAGAAAAATCTCACAGTATGTTTATTTTTATTATCTTCAGATTCAGGAGGCATGGCTCTGGAAGTAAATGTTGATTCTAGTACTTACTGTGAGATCAGGATCAAACATTAGTCTCTTTAACCCCAGTTTTACTGTTTGTAAAACGAGGTTGTGGTATTTCATCCATATGGTTGTTATAGGGATTGTGGGACACTGTTTGGAAATCATGTAAAACAATGCTGGACTCATGGCAGGCAGTTAAAACTAGCTTTATTTATTTATTTATTTATTTATTTATTACTCTTCTTGGACCTGTAAACCCCTCTAATAAAGTAGATTGTTGTTTACAAAGAAATTTTGTCCTTTTGCTTACTCTAAGATTTTTAGGAACTTTGATTTACTTTGAAATAATTATAGATTCACAGAAAATACCATAGAGAAGCCCTTTTCCTTTTCCAGTATATTTCAGTGGTTATATCTTATATAACTATTGTATAATACCAACACCAGGAAACTGATGTGTGTGTGTGTGTGTTTCTGTACCATTTTATCATATGTAGATTTGTGTAACCACCATTGTAAACAAGGTACAAAATTCTCCAGAAACATCTCTCGTGGACTTTCCCTTCATGTTCTTAGGCACTGACTCCCTACCCTCTCTTCTGTTTCTAACCAGTAACAACCTCCAGTCTGTTCTATCTTTATATAATTTTGTCATTCAAGAATATTATATATTCAGGGTCTTTTGAAGCTAGCTTGTTAGCCTTAGCCTGGTGTCTCCGAGATTGTCCATGTGGTATATATGTCAACGGCTCTCACTTTTCCACTATGGTTTCATGGCTAGTAATATTAACCAACTTTTCTTGTCATTTATAGAGCCTCATTGGTAAAATTTGTTCCTTAGTTTTTTTGTCTGTTTGTTTGGTTAGTTGGCTTTTTGTTTTTATTTTTTTGGTGCCAAATTTCTTTCTTTCTTTTTTTTTTTTTGGTGCCAAATTTCTAATCATATTGTTTTTAAAAAGTATTTTAAGATTTTTTTTATTGAGAATTATTTGTATATGAGAGATACAGTTCCTTTATTCATTGTTTGGTTTGCAGATTTCATGTTTGCTTTTCCCTACTGCTTGCTTTTCCCCCAGTTTAACAACATGTTTCACATAACAAAACCAGCAGTGTTTATTCTTTTCTTTAATGAATCATTTTTGGGTGTCATTCTCTCCTTATAATTTCAGGTTTTTTTTGCTTTATAATTTCAATGGTTTTTGTTTGTTTAAACAGGTGTGAGATTATGTTGTTGTTGGTTTTTTTGAATGGGATGTGTTCTTTAGGTAGTCACTATAACACCTTTAATTGGAAGCTTATTGTCCTTCCGTTGAATTGCCCTTGCACCTTTATACAGTCACTTCTGCAGCTGATGTACTGGGTTGCTTTTTATTACTGTGATAAATACYATGACCAAAAGCAACATAGGAAGAAGGAAAGTTGATTTCACAGGTCGGTCCATCATGACAGGAAGTCAGGAACCTGAAGGCAGGAACTGAAGCAAAGATCATGAAGGAGTGCTGCTAGCTAGCGTCCCATAGATCATTCTATTTGTTTTCTTATACCACCCAGGACCACCTGCCCAGATATGGCATTGCCTGGGCCCTCTCACATCCTGAGTAATCAAAAGATATCCCACAGACTTTCAATCTGATGGAGGCATTTTCTCTTTTGAGGTTCCTTTTTCCCAGGCTCTAACATTTCAAGTTGACAGAGCTAATCAGCACAACTGGGAGGAGGCAGGGAGACTGGAGCTTTCAAGCCAGCATAGGCTACATAGCAAGTTCCCAGCCAGCTATGTTGTTTGAGAGCCTGACTAGCAATGC
>BDUI01000541.1:126293-136295 GCA_002335545.1 Apodemus speciosus | reverse complement strand
ACTCACTTCGTAGACCAGGCTGGCCTCGAACTCAGAAATCCGCCTGCCTCTGCCTCCCAAGTGCTGGGATTAAAGGTGTGTGCCACCACCGCCCGGCTATATCAGGTTTTTATGCAAAATAATTTATTCTTCCATTACTTCTGGGAGACTGAGGTAAGAGGATCTTGAGTTTAAAAATCAGCCCTATCTCCAAAGCAAAAAGAAAAATAAAACATAAAATAGGTTTTGGAATGTTTTAGTTCTTTTTTTTAAATAATTAATACGATACGAACTATTGTTTGCTTACCTACCATGATGTTTAGGAATTGAAGGCACCACATTTCCTAAGATACAGCTCAAGTGTATGCATGCATTTGTGTGCTTGTGCGCATGTGCATGTGCACATGAAGGTACTGGGAACTGAACCAGAACTTTGTAAATGCTAGACAAGAACTCTACCAGTAAGGTACATTTTTTGCACTAGTGAAAACTAGACTAGTGTGATATTAAGTAAATTAGGCTATTTGATGATAGATGATGTTAGCTAATTTGAGGACTTTTTCATGTCCCTATCTTTCTCTGTAATACCACAAGCTTTCTGTGTGTCAACTTTCAGTTTGATATGTAAAAACTTTCCTTAACATAGACGAGTGTAGTTTGGTTCTTTGTTGTTAAGAACCAATGGTGTGAGGGCTGGAACACCTGCCTAGCATGTATGAGATAGGGTAGGTTTGTATTTGTTGTCACTGCAGAACTAAAACAATACAAGAAGACAGGGAAAGAAACCAACCAACAATGACAGGCCAGCAAGTCCCTCAGTCGGGAAAGGATGTGGAGGCCTACCCTGGTGACTTGAGTTGGATCCCTACAACACACAGAAAGATGGAAGGAGACAGTAGGTGATGAATGGTCTTTATATACAAAGAAAGGCAAGCTTTTGTACCCCAGCCTGAGAAAAAGAGTTTACATTTGAAACAGGATTAGTTAGTAGACAGATCAAAATGTGTGAGATTACAGTTAACTTAAGATCAATTTCATTTTCTTCCTTCCTTCCTTTTTTTTTTTTTTGAGCTGTTATATTATTTTTTTCCCCTCATATAAGTGTTTTGAGCTAAAACCGACAGAGACTTGGTCATGTAGAAATACCACTGATAGGCAAATAGTAATGTAGAAAATAACAGTCAAGGCACTTCCTTCTCAGTGTTAATTTGAGTGGCATATCTAGGTTATAATTCATTTTTTTGCATACCTCTTTTAAAGACTTCTTCTGAAACTTAAAACCTGATATTTTCAGAGATATTCTTCACACCCCCCTATGAAATTACTAAAGAATTTAGTAGGAGGGGTAATTAGATGAATATTTTTGAGTTGGTTTAACCTTTATATTGAATGACATTTGTTCCTTAGAAAAATTTGCCTAATTATCATTTGCTATTAGGAAAAGTATTTAGATTAGTTTTATTTGGTAAAAATATGTAAATGACTTGAGTGTTTTAATTAATTATGATATAGTTCTATATGAAGTAAAAAGTTGGTTATATTTTTAGTTGCCAGCATAAGCAATCTGATTTTATGTATGTTATATAGTTATATTATAAATGATGCTTGTAAATAAAGTCTCTTTTTATTGTGTTCTTCCCTCTCCTACCCCTCTTTTTATTTATTTATTTTTTTTTGAGCCCATTTCTCATTCTGATGCCCTCTGCAGAGATCACAAGGGAGAACCTCCATGCCTGGTTTGTTGTTGTTTTTAAGCAAGTTTTATTAAACATATTGTGTGTTGCTTACATACTTTAAAGACTTACATTTTAAAATATTTTATTTAGATTTTATAATCGTAGTATATGGTTATTTGGAATGGTTTTATATAAAATCTTTATACTAATTAGTATTTACATATTATGCCAAATAAGTTCTTTATAACTGGGTATCTATGTTAACTGAATTACTTATGTTGGAAATACTGTTGCTTGGTAGATAAATTCTATATAGTAAAGCTAGGCTAAATTTGAAAGCTAGGACTGTAATAAGTTATTTAATCTCAAAGATTTTTTTTTGATAGGTCTATTTCCTCACTACTAAATAAAAGATGTCTTTTTATACTGGGGTTGTCAATTTAGTTTTGAAATTACAACGTTGTTTATTATAGAAAATTGGAAAAATAGATAGGCAGAAGAGATCTACTACTACCATTGAAATTACCAGCAATTCTTTAGCATACATGCCTCCAGATATTTTTCTGTATTTCATGTATAYAGCACATACACAGATAAAGCACATCTTCCCTAACTTTAGATCTTTTGCTTCTCTTTAGAAATTCACTCCTACCTCTTCAAATACCCAGATCTCTTATTATTTAGAACTCATTCTAAATTTCACCTTTCAAAAGATTCCCTAATATCAGAACGGCCTTCGTTCACCTGGTAGTACTACAGCTGCTTGATCTTCTCCAACTAGATTACATGATACAGGAGGTAGAGAAGACTGTGTCTGTGCTGCAGTCAACACTGTAGCTATGTCCGGAGTGTGCCTAACACTTGGTATGTGTGTTTGTAATAAATTCAAGTGATGAATGAATATTAAATAAGAAAATGGTATCAGAATAAACCTGTGTTAAGTTCTCTGGAATAAAAGGTAGTGTATACTCTTGACCTCAGCTTACTTACAGCCTAGAAGAAAGGCGGATAGTTGAGTATGTAGACTTTGGCATGGGAAGCACTACGGTGGGAAGGTGGGAAGTGCAGCATCAGGCTGCTTTCACTGTGCACTCTTGTTAGATACTGTTCTAGAAGACTAACAGTATGAGCATTTTATAACATGACTTTTATGTCAATTTCTCCATTATTTATAATGGCATAGTAATGTATGTATGTAGTACTTAGCTATCAGAATTTAATCATCATATAAGGCAGTTTAGAGGATTTTTCTTTTGTTCTTTTAAAAAAAGATACCGTCATGGCTATCTTTGTAGATCTTTCAGTCATTTCTCAGATAACTTTGACTTAGAATTGRTTTTTCTGGATCTGGAGTTTATACATATATTCAAGGCTTATGTGGTACTTATCACCAAATTGTCACTTGTGGAAATTTTATTATTATTATATTTTAAATAAGGATTAAGATTTTGGGGGTCTAAAGATTTTCTAGTTATCTATCTGTCATCTTTGGTAAGGTCCTTCAGTAAGCACTCTATTTTTGCTTTGCTCCTCCGTAAAACAGTGTAGAGAGTGACTTCCTCAGATGGGATGTAAGGTGAAATGCTGTGTGGAGGGCGCTCTGCGCAGAGCCTGGTGCGGAGTAAACCTTGTTAGATAATTTCTTACCCTTTGCTGGGGTTTGCCTCTGTGTTTTCTTTTTGATGTCTTGATGCTTGTGTTGCCTTTCTTTTACTTTTTCCTATAAGAAGAGGAAAAGGGCTTTATTTTAGGGCCTTTTTTGAGAGTCTTGCTTTAGAGCCCAGACTAACTTCCAATTCTTCATCTTTTGTCAGTCTCCTAGGCACTTGGAGTACAGTTTGTAYGACCTCACCAGGCCCAAAAGGATATTAGTGTAAAGTCTCAGTCTTTCCTGAAGAAAAGTAATGATCACTTTTAAGAGAGACAGCAGGAAAAGGGGGTGACAAAAATGTAGCAAGACAGCAAGGGAGAAAAAGGTTGGGAGGATGAGAACTCTTGTGGAGACAAGGTAGCGAGGTGAAAGGAAYGTGAGCTGCAGTCAGCGGTTAGCGTGTGAGTGACCACTGGATCCCGCAGCCTCTATGCCCTATAGTTGAGTTGCCTCTTCCCCACCCTGCCACTGCAAAACAACATTGTGTTTGAGCCCATTCGATAGGTAAAATACTGTTTTATGGCTTAATTTGTGTTTGGCTTAACKGTGTACTATAATAATTAATAGACTGACAGGAAAATGTGAAACAACAAACTTCAATTTAGATTTTATGTAACTACTTTATATGCTGTAGCACACACTATTTCCATGCTTTACTTTATTACAAGTCATATGAAATATCCTCTGTATTTGTGTGTGTGTGTGTGTGTGTTGCTGAGGTGTGTGTTGTCCATGGCCTTGCACATATTAAGTAAGTATTACATACCATTTAACTGTAGTTCCACCAATAACTCATTAGCAGGCTTTTTGTTTTTGTTTTTTAGTATAATCTTTGACCCAGAATATTACTGTATTTTAAGATTTTTGACTCATTTTTTATTTCTAATGATAAAAGATGTAATAACATTCTCAGAAATTAAGGAGAGGTTTTTAAATTTAAGATCAAATACCTTAAGACACATGTATATTGACACTGGTCCTAGCAACTAACTTATTTTTAATTATTGTGGCCAGAAACAGCAGATGAAAATGGTAAAACCCAGAGAGCTGATGATTTTGTCTTGAAGAAAATAAAGAAGAAAAAGAAAAAGAAACACCGAGAAGACATGCGAGGAAGACGCCTTAAAATGTACAATAAGGAAGTACAGACCGTCTGTGCTGGCCTGACCCGCATCAGCAAAGAAATTCTCGCCCAAGGACAGCTAAATAGCACTTCAGGAGTTAATAAGGAGTCCTTCAGGTATTTGAAGGATGAACAGCTGTGCAGATTAAATTTGGGCATGCAAGAATACCGGGTGCCCCAGGGGGTACAGACACCTTTTACAACGCACCAAGAACATTCTATTCGCAGAAATTTCTTAAAAACAGGTACTAAATTTAGCAACTTTATTCATGAAGAACACCAGTCCAATGGTGGTGCTCTTGTCCTTCATGCATACATGGACGAACTCTCATTTTTGTCTCCAATGGAGATGGAGAGATTTTCTGAGGAGTTTCTTGCTTTGACATTCAGTGAAAATGAGAAAAATGCTGCCTACTATGCTTTAGCAATAGTGCATGGAGCGGCTGCTTATCTCCCAGACTTCCTGGACTACTTTGCTTTTAATTTTCCCAACACTCCAGTGAAAATGGAAATTTTGGGCAAGAAAGATATTGAAACAACCACCATTTCAAATTTTCATACTCAGGTAAGGTAAAATTATTGTTCAATTGGATAGTAAATACAGTGTCTCAACAGTATTAACTTCATTGTGTTGCACAACACACCTGCACACATAAAAATTCCTCATAGTAAAAGTACTTCAAACTGTCTTTTCTTTAAATTGTAATTCCTAACTGGTAAGATCTTTGGTGTGGGACTTGTACTTACTTGAAGAAATGCTTTATACATCATATGAGTTTATGGAAATAAGCTTGAAAATGAGTCCAGGCTAGTGTAGAGTATATGACTTAGACATCGTAGCCTCAGGGTGACATTAGTGAAGACTCTGATACTAGAATAGAAAACAGAAGGGTGTTGACTTATTTATTTACCAGGTTTTGCTTAAGTTCTTTCTGTAACTTGTTGGCAGTCTATCCCAGAAATACATCCCATTGGTGTGATTTGTGCCTGGAGAGACCGCCATTGCCTCTGCTCCTTCTGCCTGTGCACTGTTGTAGGTAAAGACATTTTCTGATTGAAGCCTTGCTTGGGCAGTTAGGCTTAAGTCAGCAGGGAAACGTTCCTTTCTAACCAGTTTTTAGCCAAGTGTTCCTTTCAATGGAATTATTGTAGAGCATTAAAAAGAACAATAATGAATCTGAAGATTTTAAAACTTTTTTTGGTTTTGTTTCTTCATTCGCTTTTCTCAGATTGTAAATATGAATGGGCAGCACTGTAGATACTGCGGTTCAAGTTTGGTGGAGACTACTTCACTTTTTAAAGATTTATATGATCTGCTTTTTCAGGTTTTATAGTGACGTCCTGCCATTCTTTTCCCTTACATTTTTTTTTTTTTTTTGAGGTATATGAAGTTACACAATCCGACTCTCAGCTGCTTCCGTTATAGTGGGTTCAGGCTGCATAGACTCACTGAACCCTGCTCTAACTTGGATTTTTTAGTTAATCTTACCATCCTTGCCTCCAATGAGGGGAGTATCCAATTTAGATTTATGGGCTTCAGAATTTCTCTAATTGAAGTTCTCTCTGCAGTAGAGAGAGCAGGAGCAGCTAATCTGGAGAGGTCGCAAGCTGAGTCTGCCCAAGATGGAACTCCATGTGCAATAAAGGGCTTCGTCTTGGATTTTGGCCTTGTTACTGCAATCAGGTACCAAAGTACTGACTTTTGTAGTCGATTTTCCTTTATTTTTCTTTTTTAAAGGAGTTTTTCCCTTTGAAAGTTAAAGAATCCTACTTTGATAAATACTGAAAAAAAGACAAGAAAACAGCTCTAATCGATCAAGTCTATAGTTAAGGAAGGTACTGCTGAGAGCGGGATTTACATGTTCTGCCACTTTTTTAGATTAGAGAAATTAAACAAATTTTCTATTCTGACAGATCAGCAAGCATATCTGTCAGAGAAAAAGCCAGAAATTTGGGGGAGATAAGGTTCTGTAAAGGTGACTTTTTAAACTTTCACTTTAGTCTATAGATTTTGTATGTCAACAGACAATACTCTGACTAAATAAGTCATCTCAAAATGGTATTCCCTGCTGATTTTTGTCTTCCAATTAATTTTTCACATGGAGCTGATATTTAAATGACTGTACCAACAACTTACCTTGAGATTTACTTTGTGGTTTATAAAATAAGTACCCTTAAGGAATATATTAGATTGTTATGGAGTTAAATCTTACTGCTTTAGCCATGTGAGAGGATTGAAGACTGGGCCTTGTGATTTTGCTCCAGTAACTTAAGTTTTGATTGGTCCATGAACTTTGAAATTTGCATTTGTAAAATCTTTGATGAATGTGGAGATGAAAGCTTATACATTAGTTCACATTTGTTTATGGCTTGTAGAAATGTTCATATCAAGAGTATTTGAAACAACCAGGAGGTAGGTAAGCAATTTGTGCTGTTCATTAAGACACTGTTCATCTGTAATCCTGTCATATATTCAGTAAGTAGAAGAGTTAGGATAGAAGCTGAGGCCATCTGACTGCTTTTAATGAGACCGCTGGGAAAGAGATTGCTGTTTCTATTTGTCTAACATTGTAGTTATGAAACTAAAATTGTATTTCAGTGTAAAGTAGGAGGAGCTTTGTTTTTAATATTTTTAAAACAAATATGCTTAGATGTCGGGAATTAAGTGAACACATTGGGTATTTTGGAAATCTGTGTTCTGTAGTCTTATGAACTTCTGTTAAGTTATAAAGTCAAGTAAAAATTGTAGGCTTTTTAAAAAATTTGTTTTGTTCACAGTTTAAACATGTAGCCATAAAAATTGTTAATGTCTGTATTTCAAGATGGGTTTCAGCTTTTACTGAACCCCTACCAGGAACTGGACTTAAAAGGACTAACTGATGAATTTAGCCTAGTAGAGAGGTGAATGAAGTGGCAGTTATAAAACAGTTTAAGAAGAATAGAGGTGTGCACAGGGAAAGCCCTGTTGTTGAGGGAGGAGGGTTGGGTGCTTAGATGGCATTTTAAAGCATATTATGCCTAAGGAGCTCTTAAAGGCAGGTCAGTACTTAACTTGGTGTCTTAGGGTTTTCCTGCTGTGAACAGACACCATGACCAAGGCAAGTCTTATAAAGGACAGCATTTAGTTGGGGCTGGCTTACAGGTTCAGAGGTTCAGTCTAGTATCATCTAAAGCAGGAACATGGCGGCATCCAGGCAGGCATGGTGCAGGAGGAGCTGAGAATTCTACATCTTCATCTGAAGGCTGCTAGCAGAATACTGATATCCAGGCAGCTAGGGTGAGGGTCTTAAAGCCCCCCCCCCTACACAATGACACACCTACTCCAACTGGGCCACACCTCTAATAGTGCCACTCCCTGGGCTCAGCGTAAGCAAACCATCCCACTCGTATGCTCATCATTAAATAGAAAGAATGTCATCCTGTGCACATACACAGTCTTGAGAATGTGCCACATTTGGGGAATTGCAAACAGCTTGGTGAAGAAAAGGGACACTCTGGTTGTTAAGAGTGGTTAGAGTGAGAGAAGAGGGAGAGAGAATAAGACTGGGGTCCGTAGTCACGAGTGTGAAAAGCACTATATGATATGGTA
Organism: Apodemus speciosus; assembly: GCA_002335545.1. NCBI lineage: Eukaryota > Metazoa > Chordata > Mammalia > Rodentia > Muridae > Apodemus > Apodemus speciosus. The sequence continues at coordinate 128,277 of BDUI01000541.1, read as the reverse complement.
AAACACTTTTTCTAAAGGCGATGGGCATTTTCATAGGAGGATACCAACAAATTATACTTGTAATGATTAAATGATAAGGTAGAGAATGAAAATGTGGGAGAAAATGAATTCGTAAACAAGAAAACTGATTAGGTTACTATAAAAACTAGATCAGAAAAGTCCGTGTACAAACTGATAACAGTTTTGGAGAAAAGAATGCGATTTGAGCGATTGTTAGTATATCTGCACATGTGTATGCATGCCTGTGTGTGTGCACAAAGGCTGTAGGAGGACATCAGATGGATGAGCTGAAGTTACAAGTGTTTGCAAGACCCCCAGCTAGTTAAATGGGTGATAGGATCCAAACTTCAGGTCTCATGACTTCACAGCAACTGTTTTTAACCAATGAGCCATCCCATCTGCTGGTTATATGTTTATCATCCCATCACTGTTAAAATCTAGGAAACATATCCTCATCTGCCTTCGTTTTTGGGTCTCTTCCCAAATTCTCACACAGCAGGTATACTACACCTCTATCTTCACCTCTTCTCAATTCTACCATCATCTCTGGTTTGCCTACATGTTAATTAACTCAAAACCTGCATTTCCAAACCTTAGATCCACATATTCAGCTACTAAGAAATCTTTCTAAAAATAAGTTCAAATATATACCTCCAATTTCAAAATACTTCCAAGAGCCAAGAAAAGCAGCTGTCCAGTACACACACACACACACCCTGGTTTTAATCTCAGGCCCTAAAGATAGGGTGGGAGTTAGAAGTATGCCAAAGATCTCAACTACTGTAGCCYCCACCCTCTCCCTCCCCCTCCCCAGCTTCCCTGTATTAACCTTCCTTATCTCCAACTCCAATTTTAAGCCACATCTTAAAACTGGCCCTCTTTCACTAAACCCAGTGAGCTGTYGTCTGAGAGGCTCCACCCAGCAGCTGACTCAGACAGATGCAGAGACCCATAGCCAAACATTGGATGGAGCTTGGAGAGTCTTATGGAAGAGTTGGGGGAGGGATTGAGGGCCCTGAAGGGGATAGGAACTCCACAGAAAGACCAAGAGTCAACTAACTTGGCTTCTTGGGGTCTCTGAAAGACAGAACCACCAACCAAAGAGCATACATGGGCTGGACCTAGGTACCCCGCACTATGTAGCAGATGTGCAGCTGCCTTCATATGGGTCCTGACCAACTGGAGTGGAGGCTATTCCAAAGCTGTAGTCTGTCTGTGGAATCTGTTCCCCCTAACTGGCTCTCTTGTCTTGCCTCAGTGGGAGAAGTCATCCTAGCCCTTGCATGGACTTGATGTGCCAAGGTTGGGAGATATCCAAGGGAGTCCTTCTCTCTTTCAGAGGAGAAGAGGGGGATGAAGGGAGGAACTCTGTGTGTGTGTGTGTGTGTGTGTGTGTGTGTGTGTGTGTGTGTGTGTGTGTGTGTGTGTGATGACTGGGAGGGGTTACCGTGATTGGGATATAAAGTGAATAAATTAAAAAAAATTACACAGCATGTGATAGATCAAGTGAGAAAAGATGAAAAAGTGTTAGGCTTTCAAGTTAGGAATTTAATTGGAAACATCAACAAGACTAGTGCTTTGCAAAATGCTGGGATAATGGTGGTGGTGGTGGTGGTGGATCTTAAGTATTGTAAATTGTAGCTTTTCTTTAGAACCTTGCTATCAAAATGTGCTTGAGTGTTTTTGGCAGCACCACAGTGCATGCTAGAAATGTATGCTCCTGCTTTCACTGAGATCTTTCAAATCAGCATCTGGATGTGTGAAAGTTCCTGAGATGATTGCTATGCACATGATTCACTAAGCACTGCTTTAGAATTTTGTCCTCTTGCAGGAGAAGGCTGTCAATATGAAAAGCACATTCCAGGCAGGGTTTACCTGATGAACGGGAAGGATAGTAGGTTAAACAGGTGGGCATAAAAGGTTATTAAGTAGGTTAAAGCTATCTCAAGGTGGTTTGGGAATGCTAACATTCCAGATTGATACA
>BDUI01000541.1:99262-110073 GCA_002335545.1 Apodemus speciosus | reverse complement strand
CTCTCTCTCTCTCTAATATTTACCTCTATTTTGTAATTATCTTAAACCTTAAATAATAACATGAGATATGAATACTTTTAAAGTTTTTGCAATTAAAATATAATTACATCATTTCCCCCCCTTCTCGTTCCTCCCTCCAACACTTCTTAAGTACCCCCTTTGCTATCTCTTAAATTCACGGCCTCTGTTTTACATTTAAATACGTGCACACATATGTTCCTAAGTATATAAATGCAACCTGCTTAATTCATATTAATGTTGTGTGTGTGTGTGTGTGTGTGTGTGTGTGTGTGTGTGTGTGTGTGTGTGAGATTTCAGGTTTGACCACTTGGTGTTAGACAACCAATTGGGGGCTCTTCCCTGGAAAAGTCATTTTCTCCTGCTGCCAGCATTCTTTGTTGCCTGTGTAGTGTTGTCCTTGCTCAGGTCTTAGCTAGGTAGCCATGTTGGTAAGATTTCATAGTTTAGCTTCTCCGACATTTCTAAGAGGTACATTATCACAGCAAACTTCCCGTTCTTTCCTTCCCTTCTGCTATGATCTCTGAGCAGGAGTTGTGTTGTTGATGTATAAGTTGGAGCTGAGCACCACATTGTTACTTGTTCTCTGCATTTTAATTGGTTATGGTTTTCTATAATGTTCTCCATCTGTTACATGGAGATAGTTCTTTGAAGAGGAACAAGACTTATTTGTAAGAATAAGGATAAGGATATTTAGAATGCATTTAGGGATTATGCTGGATTATGCTGGTTTAGTAAAGTGGTAATTGTAGGTTCTCCTCTGTGATCCATGCTTTCATTAGCCCCATAAARTTGGCTAGGTGTCTAGTATGAAGCATGATTTTCCTCTTTTTGAACAGGCCTTAATTCCAACTAGAGAGTTGACTGAAATAGATGGAAGTTTCTGGATATGTGAGGTGATACAGATTCACATGGCGTTTTGCTGATGCAGAATCATGTGGTGAGGCTGACTCACATGGTATTTTGCTGAGGCAAGATCCGTGGGAGGACATGTGATGTTTGAAGAAAGTAAAAATAGGACCCAATGAACAATGATGGGGCAYTTGCATAGCTAGCTTTGCAACACTTTGTTGGTCTTTCATCTGTCTTCATCTTTGTTGATCTTTACTTCGTTGAGAGAGGCACAGCAGAGAACTTCTGGTGGCCTGGCTGGTCCTGGTCACTCATGCCATTTGGTTGAGGCCTGGCTGTTTCTGCTGGATTGTGCTACTGCTGCTGATTTGTGTTCGTTATTCTGATACTATTGAACTGAACTATTGGTATCCTGACCAATGGAGATTGAAATCACCCCAAGGAACTACTTTACTTCTAAATAGTTCTACATTCCTTGTCCTATTTAACTATATTTTTTCCCCTATCTTTGGACAAAGGGCTAAAAGGGAGGTCAAAACATTTAAAAACCCTTATTAAAAATAAGTTTTAAGAAATCTAAGCCTACAGTTGATGGTTACAGACAAGATATGTGTGCCACTATTGCACTCCTAGGGATATTGGGCCATCCTGGTTATTGTAGTTCATAGGCGTCATAACTGGGTAGGACTGTTAGTTACTTCCTCCCTTGGATTCTTCCACGGAACCTTCTGGTAATGTGAAGGAGGCTTTCAGGTAAGGTGTACCTCTGATTCTCTAGGATCTGTGCCTAGAGTACATGGTATCCAGCCATAAGAATTTATCTTCTACTTCTGGGAAGCAACTAAGGGCAACAACAATAGCCTATAATGTTTCAGGAATCCTTTAGACAGTGCTGACCAGCAATTCAGAAGGGGTCTTGCCTGATATTTGGGTTTTTGTTACATAGTTTATGATGGCTCTTGGAAGCAGCATCATCAGCCCAGGTGGAAATTTAATTTAAATTATATATGTAAACATATATTAGTATAATATTATATATTAATAACATTAATTATCATATTAGCATATATATTCTATGTAATTTTAGGCAGATAGACAATAATGCTTTATGAGTTTTCCAGACATCCTTACTGCTATTTTTCCCATCTCCCTCCATCTGTATTTATCTTTCTTCCTGTCTCTAATTAAAGCACTCCTTTTCCCATTTCCCCTTCAAGTCACTTTTACCTTGGTATGCAGTGCTCTAGTCTCTTCCCCGATCTAAGTTTATTTTCCTGGTTTCTGTAGTTACTTGAGGTTATGCATGGTCCTTAGTTTGTGTTCCATTGCTGTGAAGAGACACCATGACCACAGCAGGTCTTAGTTTCAGAAGTTTATTCTTACCATGGTGGGGAGCATGGAAGCATGCAGGCATTCATGGTGCTGGAGAAGTTGTTGAGAGTTCTTAGTCTTGACCCTCAGACAGCAGGAAGAGAGAGTGAGGGGGGAGGGATGGAGAAAGAGATAGACTTTGGGCTTAGAATGGGCTTTTGAAAACTCAAAGCCTACCCCCCAGTGACATACTTCCTCCAAGGCTATTCCTCCTAATCCCTCCCAAGTAGTGCCACTCCCTGATGGCTAAACATTCAAGTATATGAGCCTATAGAGGCCATTCTTATTCAGACTACGAATATCTGAACTTTTGGAGCTAGGAACCACTGAAGAGAGACTCTTTCTGGGTCTGGATTACCTCCTTCACTATACCTTTTCTAGTTCTATCCACTTACCTACAAATTTCATGATTTCGTATTCCATTTTCTTTACAGCTGAAGTTTTCCATAGTGTGTATGTACCACATTTGCATTATCCATTCATCAGGTGTGACGTTTAAGTAGCTTCCATTCTTAACCCCTGTGAACAGAGTGATAAGTGTGTCTGAGTAGATGTCTGTGGTGAAGGATGTCCAGTCCTTTAGGTATAATAAGGAGTGTTATAAACATTCCATTTTAGTTTTTGCAGATTCTCCAAACTGATTTCCAGAGTGGCTGCCAGTTTGCAGTGCCACCATAATGAGTGAGGGTTCCCTCTTCCTCACATTGTCTGCAGCTTCTGTTGCTGGTTGTTGTGTTGATGTTTGCCATGCTGACTTGGGTAAGAAAAAGTCTCAAAGTTGTTTTGATGTGCATTTTCTTAATTGTTAGGGACAGTGAATATTTTTTGAGATTTTTTTAAAGCCATTTTTGCTCTTTTAAGAACTCAGTTCAGAGATCCCAGGGCCACTTTTTAAATGGGTCTTTTATTTTTATTCTAATTTATTTATTTATTTATTTATTTATTTATTTATTTATTTATTTTGGTTTTTTTCGAGACAGGGTTTCTCTGTGTAGTCCTTCTATTTTATTTTTTTAGTTCAGCTGGCAACATGTTTTCCCATTCTGTAAGGTTCCTCTTCATGAACCTTCATTCATGTTTCTTTAGCAATGTAGAAGCTATACAGAGGTCCTGTTTGTCACATGTTGGTCTTAGTTTCYGGGCAAATCATGTCCAATTTAGAGAGTTCTTCCTTATACCTGTATCCTGTAGGTGCTGCCTATATTTTTTTGTAGCCATGTTGGCACTTCAGGTTTCATATTTAGGTCTTTGATTCATTTGAAGCTAGTTTTGTGCAAGTTTATAGACACAGATCTAACTTAATTCTCCTACATGTGGACATCTAGTATTCCCAGCAACATTTATTGAAGATGCTGTCTTTCCTCCAATATAAGTTTTTGGCAATGTTGTTGAATTACCAGATGATTGTAGATCTATGTACTCATGTTTTGGTCTTTGTTTTGTTCCATTGGCCTGCATACCTGTTTTTGTGCTGGTACCATGCCGTTTTTATTACTATAGCTTCGTAACATATCCCGAGGTCTGGGAATGGTAAGCCCTCCAACATTGTTCTTTTTGCTTAGAATTGTTTTGGTTATCCAGGGTCCTTTATGGTTCCATTTAATTTTAGGAGTGTTTCAAGTTTTGTGAAGAATGAGATGGGGATTTTGATGGGATTGTATTGAATCCGTAAATGGCTTTTGATAGGATGTTYATTTTTCACAGTATTAATTTTACAAACCCTTGAGCGTGGACTATCTTTCCATTTTCTAGTATCTTTCTCCATTTTTCCTTCACAGATTTAAAGTATACATTATATAGGTCCTGTACTTCCTTGGTTAGGTTTATTCCTAGATATTTTTTATTTCCTTCAGGCTGTTGTGAATGGGAGTGGTGCCCTGATCTTTTTCTCTGCATGTTTGTTATTGGTGTATAGAAGAGATATTAATTTTTGAAGGTTGATTATGATTCCTGCCACATTGCTGAAATGATCAGTTATTTCTAGAAGTTTTCTGATAGAAATTTTAGTACCTTTTATGCCTGCTATCATGTCATTTGCAAACAGGGATAGATTCTTTTCCTTTTCTGTTTGTCTTCCTTTAATTTCATTCTCTTGGCTTATTGTTCCAGCAAGTGCTTTGAGCACAATATTGTGTTTCCTTGGGCATCACTTAGGCATTTCTTTTCTTTTCTTTTTTTAAAGTTAATTAAATTTTTTATACTCTGTATTTTATCCCCCCCATCCCTGTCCACCCTCTGACTGTTCCACATCCCATACCTACTCCCCACCCCGTCTCCACGTGGATGTCCCTATCCCCCACCCCACCTGACCTCTAAACTCCCTGGGGCCTCCAGCCTCTTGAGGGTTAGGTGCATCATCTCTGAATGAACATAGACCCAGCATTTATTTTCTTTTTAAGTTCATTGAGCTATTTCTTTTTGTCTTCTTTAAATTCTTGAATTTTTTGAAGTTTAAAATTGGTCTTTTAAATTCTGTGTTCTGGTGTTCATCTAAGAAATTTTCATCAGTAAATATTCCTACAGGACTGGTGGATTTTGGTGGGAGGGAAGGAATACTGCCTTGAGCTTTCATCTTGTTTGTATTTTTGCTGTGATATTTGAGCATGTGGACTTCTTTTGTTCTGTGATAGGACCAGAGCAGGTTGGAGCAGAACACAGTATATATAGGTGAGGTTGGTCCTTAAGGTTAGGTATGGCTTAGGTGGGATGAAGTCAGGTGCACAAAGGGATTTAGGGGGCATCCAGGTGTGTGTCTTGGTCCAAGTCTGGATTTGGGGGTAAATCTAGGGTTTGGGAAAATGTATAGAGGGGAGGATCAGGTGGATATTTACTTGGCAAGACCCTGGTGCAAGATGTGCAGGATCTGGTTGGGCAGACAGGTTTGAATAGATCTTATGAGGGGCCTGAGGGATTGTGTGCGTAGGATATGTCCTGATCAGAACCAGGATGCTGAGGGCCCAGTAAATAAGGGTGGCCAGACTAGGCTGGAGTATTTGATATTCGACCAGGTCTAGATACTGGGGCTTGCTGAGGGTGCACTGAGGGGAGGGACAGGCAGACTCTCCTGGATAGACCCTGATGGAGGATGTGTAGGATCTCTCTGGGCAAGGAGGTTGGAATGTCTTTAATTTTTTGTTAAATGCTGGAATTGAACCCGGGACTCACACAGTCGGAGTACTCTTATCTCTGAGCTATTGTTGCTATTATTTTAATCTAGTTATAGCCTTAAATCCAACTTGCCTAAGACCTGTGATTTTCATAGACTTGATTTCTTTACATGGAAACCTGTTTAGATCTGTCTTTTCATTGACCTATTTAGTTACCTAGATAACGGTTAAGTTAAAATTATAATGGTCAACAATAACATGTGAAAATTAGAAGTGAACAAAGATTAAAGTGTGTGTGTGTCTGTGTGTGTGTGTGTGTGTGTTAAAATGTGGCAAATCATTTAGTTCTTTTGGAATAATAGTTCAGTAGGAACTGGATGAGCCAGGAAGAGTCTGAGCGTGCTGGAACCACTTGCCGCGCATGTAGAAGAGGGAGGCTGATGGGGAGGTGTCCTCAGACACTGTGTAAGATGACTTATGGGGTCTCTCATGGAAGGACTGATTTTGAGKTTTTTTGCAATTTGATAAGAAATGATTATTTCTTATATTAAGGCACTACTTAGAGGGATAAAATTTGTTGTTTAAGGGATGAGGAAAAGGCTTATAAATTCCTAATAAGAGAATTGAGAAAATGATTAGCATTGCCTTGTGAAGCAAATACAAAAGTATCACAACAATAAGCAAATAAGTTTAAGAGTAGAAAGAAAGCTTAGAAGAAAGTGTGCTTGGTGTTAGACGCACTGCATTTAAATGTCTACAGACTGAGAGAAGTTGTAGTTACAGATCTGACTCTGAGGAACTATTTTCAAGAGAATTAGATACAAAATGTAGCAGGGTTTTGTAGTAAGTTCACATTATAATTTAAAACACCTATATAGATAATGTGTTGAATGAGAACTAGGCCAACACTGCATCTAGAAAAAGGTGCCTGGAAGAAAACTTACGACAGTAGATGATTAGAAAACATTTCTGATTTGTCTGTAGGATGCCATTACTGGTTTGTTTTGGGGTTGTGGTGACATGAAAAGTCAATAAAAAGTGAGGTGAATTGATAAACACAGGAACTAGAGACAGATACTACTGACGTATGTGGCAAACATTTGTATGTCTTTATACAATTAGTGGCAAGTTGGTAGGATTCTCAATTAGAGTTGGGCTGAAGGGATGAGGAGTTTGTTGGTTCTGATTGGGAATGATCAGAGGTAGAACTGATGGTTTGAATGTTTCCTGCTTGGGGCTTGTAGGCAGCTGGTTCAAGGATTAGGATAGAATACCAGTGAGAGGTAAGCCTTGAGGTCTAAGCTAGATCTGGAAGAAGAAACTGAAAACAAGAAGGGGACTGAGACTCAGAAATAAACACAGGTAAAGGAAAGCCAGAGGCCTACTTTTAGTTTAAGTAAAGGGATGAAAGTGGGAAGGGCGTGGTATTTCAGGGCCTTTCTCTAGGTATTCTTAGAGTTTTCTAAATAGACTAAACATTACAGCCTCAAAATAAATCTAGCACGTTTGTTTACTGGATAATGGTTATGCCACTAAGTAAAAAATCTAACAATTTGGCTGTTATTTGAAGATAGTATTAGTACTCACAAAAGTGTGAACCATATAAGGTGTGAAGGTCCTAATAAGGCAAGAAGCTTTTCTGTGTGTATGAAAATAAACTTTGTTATACTCATGTTCCCGTCTGCCTTTCTTTCCTCCATCTTCCCTTTATGTTTTCTTTCCTTCTTTTTTCAAACAGAAAGAGGTGCTTTATTTTTATTCATGTCACATCAATTAGCCTAGATACCTATATTTTTTTTAGCTGTTTGTAAATTGGGTGCTGTTAATATTGTGATATTTGAATTAGGTAAATTTAAGAGTCGTGTTATAGCTTGAGTGGAGGTTAAGCTAAGGAGTATACAGTGGACAGGAAGGATTGCTGTGGCTATGGCAGTCTCCCCTTTTCCTGCCAGTTTTACTGCTTATTCTGTCTTTTCAAAAATTAAGTAATTATTAGAGAAATATGTGTTAATGCCTTCCTTTGAGATATTGAACTAGTGGGCTGACTAACGCATTGAAATATTTGTTTGTGGCTGACATCACGTTTGGGTGACTGGTTAACTTTGTCCAGAACTGACTATTGAATCCTTACTTTAGTATGTAGATGAAATACTATCATTAGAAACAATTCTTAATTCTCCTTTATAGTGCACTTCAGACCTCTCCCTCTCTTTCATTGTATCTCAGGTCAACAGGACATATTGCTGTGGTACCTACCGAGCAGGTCCCATGCGGCAGATAAGTCTTGTTGGAGCAGTAGATGAAGAAGTTGGTGATTATTTCCCAGAGTTCCTAGATATGTTAGAAGAATCACCATTTCTGAAAGTGAGTGTTCCTTTAGACTATTAACCTTTTTTCTGTAAATACTTCCAGTATTATTTTAGTATGTCATTATTTCAGTACACACATATAATTAGAATATTGTTAATCTTGCTTACTAAAATTAAATTTTATATTGTATACACTAGTTTGTATAGAAATGTTTAGAAAAGTATTATTTGAATAAATAATTCAGTTATTTTTTTTATATGTTACTCTGCAATATGGCTTTTATTTCTTCCCATACACATGTGAAATGGCTTTTAGTATTTTTATTTGGATGGAAGATAATCTGTAAACAGTCTAAAATCTTTTGAATGTAACTTAATTTCTTTGGTTTTTAGATGACTTTGCCCTGGGGTACACTTTCCAGCCTCCAACTACAATGTAGATCTCAGAGCGATGATGGGCCTATAATGTGGGTGAGGCCAGGAGAACAGATGATCCCTACAGCAGATATGCCAAAGTCACCCTTCAAAAGAAGACGGTAAACGATAACTTTTCTCAAGCAAGCAAAAACACTCTCTTTAGTAGATGGTATATAAAAATTATTGATACCTGAGTATGTTTTGAAACTTGTCTAGATTTTTGAAGCGTTCCTTTAGGTAAAATTTTGCCTAGTTCAGATAACCTATTATATATATGGTCAGTAGTATCCTGAAAAGTTGATTTTTCTTAAAACTTGTATCTTCTAACTGCCTGTAGGATAAACTATCATTCTCCTTAGTGTGGTCTATACAAACTTTTATAATACAGTACCTTTCAGTTTTTCCTATCTACTAAATTCAATTTCCAAACTGTTGTCTTCCATTGGTTTTGCTCTTGCACTGTACTTTTATTTGGAATACCCTGTCTTCCACCTTCCTCTTTGCCTAGGAGGTTTTTAGTAAAGCTTCCAAACTTACATTGAATCATCTCTGTGGAGCATAGAACAAGTTAGTTAGTTCTATCTCTGACCTTACAAGATGGTTCCTTGATGATCTTTTTACTATTTTTCTTTCAAAAAATTTGACCTCCTTGAGACTGGGGACTCTTTTATTTATGTCATTATGACACACAGTAGGAAAACATGGTTTGCTGAGTGAAGCATATACTATTTTGCTATTTCATAATGCTGTGATAAATCATATGCTACTTTCTCTTTCATACACATAAAACAATATTTCATTTTGGAAAATGCTGTTCGATGAGACTGAAAATGTAGTAATTTAAAATGAAGCTGTGCATGGTGTTATACGCCTTTAATCCAAGAGTTTCAGAGGTAGAAGAAGGTGGATCTCTGGGTTTGAGGCCACCTTGGTCTACATAGTAAGTTCCATGCTGTTGGGGCTACATATTGAGATCTTGTCTTAAAATAAATAATTAAAGAAACCGTTAAGAGCTCAAAAGTGAGTTTAAATGGATTAGTTTCAACTTTAACTCACAGGAGAATGATTTTTCCTAAGCGTAAAATATCTTTAGGAACTTTTTTCTTTTATTTATTTATTTTTTTTAAAGATTTATGTGTATGAGTACATTGTAGTTGTCTTCAGACACACCAGAAGAGGGCATCAGATACCATTACAGGTAGTTGCGAGCCACCATGTGGTTGCTGGGAAATGAACTCAGGACCTCTGGAAGAACAATTCAGTGCTCTTAACCCCGCTGAGCCATCTCTCCAGCCCAGGAACTTAAGATAATCCATGAAAACCCTGAGTTAAAAACCATATGACATTTGGGGATGTGACTGCAGTTGATAGAATACTTGTTCAGCATGCATTTTCTTTTCTTTGTTCTCTTCATGTGTGTGTTGTACAAGTATAGTATTTGTACATATATTTGTGGGTGCATGCACATGTGCATGAGCATTGGTGACAGGAGGATGTTTAATGCCCTGTTTTATTTATTACTCTCCACCTTATTCCTTTGAGGCAGGGTCTGTCTCAGTGAGCAAAGTGCTGGTTAGTGGCCAGCAAGCTGCAGTGATCCTCCTTTCTTCACCCTCACAGCACTGGGCTACATGCATTCTATGCATGGCTTTTTATGTGCATGCTGAGATCAGAACTCAGGTCTTCATGCTTACATAGCAAGCACTCTTACCTACAGAGCCCTTCCTTCCCATCATGAAATCTTTCTAGAGTTTCTATAATACTATCAATTGGTTTTATTTTTTAATAAACTCATAGTTATTATAAGTATTATGAGGTTCAGTGTGATATTTTGATACATGTCTACAATATATGTACAATGGTCAAATCAGAGTAATTAGTATTTCCATTCCCTCAAACACTTCATATTTCTTAATGTTGAAAATCTTCCTATTCTAGTTACTTTGAAACATATGTAAATTTTTTATTTTGCTTTACTGTACTATAGAACAGTCTTGTAGAATTTTTATCTAGCTAAATTTATTACTCTTGTAATCTACCTGCAGAATTATTCTTTTCTAATTCAGTAGTTTCCACTTTCCAGTCTCTCTTTATCCACCTTTCCTGCCCCTAGTGACTACTGTTTTTTTGGACTATAAGATGAACTTTTAAGATTTTTTAAAGATCCTAATGCTCTACTCCATCAACTGGTGGTGGCTGTTTTCCTAGGTTTATTTCTTTTACTTACTCAAACACATTTGCAAGAATTATTCTAAGAAATGGAAGATATTATTGAGTCAGTGTATTCTGAATTTTTCTTTTTCTGTCATTAAATTTAATTGATAATTTAGTTGGAGCATGGAGATGCATTTTCCAAMTATTGTCATTGAATAGGCCCTTTTAACAATTCTTGTTTGTTTTCATTTCTGGAAGTTTTAACATGCTTAATTTCCCCTGTTCAGTGTTGTGCTCCCTGCCTCCTCCTGCTCTCCTTCCTTCCCTCCCTCTATCCTCTTTTCTCCTATTTATGGAAGAATAGTACCTCTTCTCTTCTCTTCTCTTCTCTTCTCTTCTCTTCTCTTCTCTTCTCTTCTCTTCTCTTCTCTTCTCTTCTCTTCTCTTCTCGTGTTTATTTGTTTTTTGTTTTCTTTTCTTGTTTGTTTTCAATACAGAGCTTCTCTGTGTAGTCCCGTCTGTCCCAGAACTTGCTCTATAGACCATGCTGGCTTTGAACTCAGAGATCCACCTGCCTCTGCCT
>BDUI01000541.1:87339-99167 GCA_002335545.1 Apodemus speciosus | reverse complement strand
TTTTTAAATTTTATGTGCATTAGTGTTTTGCCTGGATTCACATCTGTGTGAGGGTGTCAGATCTCCTGGAACTGGAGTTACAGTTGTGAGCTGCCATGTGTGCTAGAAACTGAACCCAGGTCCTCTGAAAGAGCAGCTACTGTTCTTAACTGCTGACAGTCTCTTCAGTTTCTAAGTGCCTTAAGTCAGTAACAGTACAGACCTCTTTGGTTTTATTTGGAAACACTTGACATTTTATCTTCTAATCTTTGGATTTTTAAATGTCATCATTGTGAATTTTGTTTGTTACTATGCTATCTATAGGAATTTGGTATTGCTGGTATTGTTGGTATTGCTAATTCACTAATTCATTTCCTTTACTGTCACCATTAGATTGTTAAATTTAGAAGCGTTTGAACACAAAAAAGCCGAATAAACTCCCATCTTTTTTTTAATCAATAGCTATCTACTCATGCCTAACTCTGTTTAATGTATGTTTCTGCCCACTATCACCATTAGATTGTTAAATTTAGAAGCGTTTGAACATAAAAAAGGAGAATAAACTCCCATCTTTTTTTTTTTCTTATCAATAGCTGTCTACTCATGCCTAACTCTGTTTAATGTATATTTCTGTCCACTCCCCTATCTTCCCTTCTTCTGTTTTAGTTTCATTTAGTGTGGAAGGAGATCAGCTGTATGCTCAGTTTACTGCCTGGAATCCAAGTCCAGGTAGAAGGTTCTGAGAGTTGTAAATGGGGTATCTGAGCTAAAGGAAGAAGCATACAGCTTTAAGCCTTGAATCATATTATCCTTGTCTAGAGAAATTTTATGCATTCAGATTCTTCATTTGAGCCTAATAAAGATATAGTCTACAGGGAAAGGGAGGAAATCATATTAATCATTTTGATCATTAGCTCATACTGCTAAAATCATTGTACTCATTTAAGCCTAATATTGTAGCAGATCTGCCCTTTTACCTTACTGCTGCTTATTTCCTCATACTTTCCTTTGTTTTACAACCAAACAACTATAGATCAATGAATGAAATTAAAAATCTCCAGTACCTACCTCGGACAAGTGAACCCCGAGAAGTCCTCTTTGAAGACAGGACAAGAGCTCATGCCGATCATGTAGGTCAGGGGTTTGACTGGCAAAGTACGGCTGCTGTTGGGGTTTTGAAGGCTGTACAGTTCGGTGAATGGTAAGTTCAAGGAACCAAATATAGGGAGGGCTAAGTAATGTCTAAGAAAATGTGGATTCTGTTTAAAAGATCAGGGACCAATTTTTAAATTGTGGTTAAATACACATAACATAGTTTATCATCTAAACATTTTTTTTGTTTGTTTGTTTTTTGTTTTTGTTTTTTGGATTTGGTTTTTTTAGACAGGGTTTCTCTGTATAGCCCTGGCTGTCCTGGAACTCACTCTGTAGACCAGGCTGGCCTCGAACTCAGAAATCCATCTGCCTCTGCCTCCCAGAGTGCTGGGATTACAGGCTTGCGCCACTACCACCTGGTTCATCTAAACATTTTAATGGCAAATGTGTAAACACACTTTGATGAAACAGTGCTCTAGAATTTTTTTTCTTGCCAGACTGAAACCTGATGTCCCACAGTTCACTTCTCCTTCCTCCCTAGGGGAACTATTACTCTGCATTCTTTTCCATTTCTGTCTCATAGAAATGGAAACATATTCTCTCTATTCTTATCCTTTTTAAAAGGAGTAATCCTAGTGGGTGACTGTGACTCAGCTGATTAAAGATGCTTGCTGTTAGACCTGACCACACACTGATATACACACATGTACCTGCACATACACAAATATAAATGTAATATAAAATTAATCATAGTGGCAAAAGGGAATTATTTTGATCACCCTTAATTTTTTTGCAAGTGTGAGGTATGTGCCCTAGCAGTTGTGTAGAGATTAGACAACTTCTAGGAGTTCTCTTTACCTGGGTCTTGGGGATGATCTCAGGCTTGGTGGCAAGCACCATTACTCATTAAGGTGTTTTAGCAGTTCCAGTTTTTGTTGTTGTTGTTGTTGTTGTTGTTGTTGTTGTTTTTGGTTTTTTTCCTGACTCAGACATTTCTATCATAATAATGTCCCTCAGAGTTTACCTATGTTATAACAAGTATCAGACTTTATTTCTTTTTAAGGCTAAGAGTAGTTAATTTTGCATTCCTGTTTGCACATGCACACAGACATACACATAGATTAGTCCACTAAATAGGTGCTTGGGTTACTTCTACCTTTGGCTCTTTGTTAACATAGATATGTAGATATCTCTTTATGTCCTTAGTGTTCAGTACCCCGGAAGAGTTGCTGGATTTTATGGCAATTTTGTTTTATTATTTTGAGTAGCTGCTGTACTCTTTTTTGTAGTGGCAGTACCATTTTACAGTCCATTGGAGCCTGGTTTTATTATTATAACAAAGCTCAAAACCCCAATAAGACAACAGCAAGTGCATCATATTTAGAATAAAACTTAAAAACAAACAAACAAACAAACAAACCCAAAAAACCCCAAGGTCGTCTGATCCAGGGTCTCACAATGTAGCTCAGCACTGAACCTGTTGGCCAAGGTCAGGCTGGCCTTAAACTAAGGAAGGATCCTCCTCTTGGCCTTAGCCTCCCAGGTGGCTGGGATTATAGCTGTGTTCCAGAATGAAAGGCTGCTGCAAGGCTACCAAAAACTATTCGTTTTACCCATTATTGTTTGAATTTCTAATAACTTACCTGATTTTCAGTAGAAAGATTTTTCTTCATGTGCATTGGTATTCTTCCTGCATGTATCTCTGTGAGGGTGCCAGAACCCCTGCAACTGGAGATGCAGTTGTGAACCGCCATATGGGTGATGGAAATTGAACCAGGTCCTCTGGAAGAGCAGCTGGTGCTTGTAATTGCTGATCCATCTCTCCAGTCCTGATTTTTGTTTAAAAGACATTTTATTGATTTGCTTTTATTTTTTGAAAACTGATTTTCCTTAGGAGATAGGCATTTTGTTTACCTATTTGCTAATGGTAGCATTCTAGAAATAGGAAAACTGAAATTGTCATCTTCCATTGTGACGCTAGTCCCTAAATTTGTTTTATTAATATTAGGAGCGATCAGCCTCGCATAACCAAAGATGTGATTTGTTTTCATGCTGAGGATTTTACTGATGTTGTACAGAGACTTCAGTTAGACCTTCACGAACCTCCAGTTTCTCAGGTAATAATAGTCGCGGGATCTCATTACCCTTTGAGTGAGATATTGGAAGCTGCATTTAGATCCATTTTATTAGGTATTTTATAATTGGTTTCATGGACAGTAAACTGAACTTTATTTGTATTAAATTCTGTGTGTGTTGGAGGATGGTGCTAGAATTCAAAATCATTGGGATGGAGGGTGTGCCTGAGATTAGATTGTTAAGAAGAATACAGCTGTTTACTTCTGGCCATAAGCAATCTCACTTGGTAACCTCACTGTACTGTGGCCTCAACTCCAAAATGTTAGATGTGAAGAAGAAGATTAAATGTTGCCTTTATGTGTAATAAAGATACGGATATTTAGCTGCATTTTCTAGCATGTTCGATTCCATAGGCCATCGACAGTCTTTTATGACTAAAAAGGGTAAAATGTCTGGAAAAAGGCTCTCCAGCAGTTATGTTCTCTCAAGATAAGCTATTTAACTTTGATTTGTTTTAACACAGTTTACCATTCTTTTTCCCTGTATTTAAATATTTTGTTTGAATCATTACATTTTAAGGCTTTATGTATCTTTTTTTGCCTTTCTTTTTAGTGTGTACAGTGGGTGGATGAAGCAAAACTAAACCAAATGAGGCGAGAAGGCATTCGCTATGCTAGAATTCAGCTTTGTGACAATGATATCTACTTCATCCCTAGAAATGTCATTCATCAGTTCAAAACAGTGTCAGCAGTATGCAGCTTAGCCTGGCATATAAGGCTTAAACAATACCACCCTGTTGTGGAAACTGCTCAAAACACAGAGAGCAATTCCAACATGGACTGTGGTTTAGAAGTTGACTCCCAGTGTGTGAGAATAAAAACTGAATCTGAGGAAAGATGCACAGAGATGCAGCTTTTGACAACTGCTTCATCATCTTTCCCACCTCCGTCAGAACTTCATCTACAGGATCTGAAGACTCAGCCTATTCCAGTTTTCAAGGTGGAGAGCAGACTGGACTCTGACCAGCAACACAGTCTGCAGGCACATCCAAGCACTCCTGTGTGACATGTACATATTCAAACACATTTTTTAACTTTTTTAAATTTTGATGTGAAGTTATAGTTTTATAACTGGCTTAAGTTAAGTTTTATTGGAGAAATCTTGCCTATAATTCTATAAAGAGAAATGACATTCCACAAATGTCAAGCATATCTTTTTTACACAGATTATGCAAAGCTAAGAGTTGTATCTTATCCCGTTAGTACAGTATGTAATAGTGGGTCTGCTGCTACTTTCTGTTTTAAGGTGTGAGGTTACAATTCAATCTCTTCTTCAAATCAAAACAAGAATTCTCTGGAATAGCAGGTTCTTACTTGGTAAAGTATTTACTTCCCTTGATTTTATCTTTCCTTGTCTCTTGCCATATTTGCTTTATGTGGTAGAAAGCAGAGTTATGGTTTAGAACTTGTGTCTTCATGGCACCTCGTTAATTTCCACAGTAAAATGGTATTGGTTGCAGGAAAGGTTCCTGCATTTGGTACATGGACAAGTGAGTTGTTTAGTTCTAACAACAAAGACATGGTCTCTAAAAACTCTCGGGCTCTCTAGTTTTTAGCAAAAGAGGAAGCACAGCACTTTCTGATCCAGGCTGTCTTTTTGTGTCGGCTATTTAAAACCCAGTGGATATTTCAATTAAAACTCTAAAGATGAGAAAAACCTAAAGATTGGCTAACTATACAGGCTATTTTGAGCAAAAGAGATAATGTTGACCTGTTCTGCTTCCTAGTGTCTTCATATCAAAGTTAGAGAATCACACCAGTCTTACTGAGGAGGGCTGCCATAGCTGAGCATCAAATTCAGGAGAAACTGTTCTTGTGACTTGGCATCTACTTTGAAACACTTTACAGTTTTATCTGGCTAATACCTGGGTTTGTTTATTGTTATTCCGTGTTGCTATTTTCTAATAACAGGCATTAGACTTCCATCCTAGAGTTTCAGGCAGGCTGGAGCTTAGTGTCTGGATATTTACTTTGTTTCCCCTTTTCAAACAGGCCTCCTTCATCCAAGTAGTGTGGGCTCTCTTATTTTGGAATGTTCATGTACTATGTATGCATTATACTTTCTTAGTTAACCACTCAGTAGGCCTTTTGTTTACTAAAGGAAGAGTACTCTCCACACCTAAGACCAGATTCTTGTATCTACCTGGTTACAGTGCAATTTGATTTTTTTTTTCCTGGATGGTGAGATTTGAAATATTTGAATTAACATAGGCAAAAGAAAAAGATGCTGCTTTATTATGTCTGTCACCTTGGAAACCTAGCTGCATCTTTGGAAATATCAAATATGAATTTTCTCTAAAATATTCTGAAATAGGTTAAATCTTATATAAATATTACTTTGTGCAATATTGTTGTGTAGTTAAATGCATATTAGCAAAGCATAGAGGTCACTGTGTAAACCGATAGAAAAGTAACCATCAGCAAATAAATACTACAGTGATTAGTTAGACTCTGTATTACTCCTTATATATATGTATATGTATGTATTCTCTGTTACAAAGGATGAAGACAAATAAATAGGGAAACACTTCAATGTAAACCATTTATGAATTGGAAGTGATGTTGCTTTTAGTTATCTTTGTAAATAAGGTAATTAGAATGGTATGAAAGGTAATGTGAYTATTACAGGGGTGTTTTTAAATCCTGTGTATAAATTCTAGGGTAAATTCTAGTTTATCAAACTAGTTTTTAAGGGACCTTTGAGGGTATTTTTTGTTGTTGTTGTTGTTATTTTGTGGAGAAAAGGGGTATATCACAAAATGAATGGGTTTGGGTTATTTCTTATTTTTATTTTTCTGTCCAGAAGAATTTCATAGAGCTTTACCAGGCTGTGCAAAGAAAAATTCTTCTCAGGCAACATTTGCTTTTAAAAATAATCATGAAGAAAAAAAGTTGTTAACGCAAAAAGGTTTATTTTGTTTTTCTTGTCTTCCAAGATCCGATTTCCCCATCTCCCACTTGCCATCCAGCAGATGCCATCCTGTCATCTAAGCTGGTCATTACTAATAAACAAGGAGACTGTCTCCTGACAGCCAGCACTGTGTAATCACTCAGGAACCAGCGGATCTGCAAAGACCTACAATCAAACACAAATCTCCATTTTCCTTTTACAAAACATTCTACCCTCACTTCCAATATAAACATATTAAAAGAATATAAAAATGTTGAAAATCATGTACTAATGAAGTCATTGTATATTAGATTGCAATAGAATGGAAAGAAACATTTAGCTAGTAATGTACCTGGAAACCCTGAATGTCCTATGTGAGTATTAGATTTTGATAGCATGCTTTAAAGACTGATGGGTATAAAAGCAGAAGCTTTGAGGTTCTTGCTGCTTTCAAAACTGTGTCCTAGTTGAGTGATACAAATGATCACAACTTTTCTAAATCATTAAACTATTTGGTTGGTGGAGTGATACATGGAACAGTCTGGCATCCTCTGATTTGTAAAGTAGCGATGGCAGTGAAGTTGTACTGAAATTGAAGCTGATCTTCCTTTCTGGTATGTTATCTATTGTGCTAGCCCTTGAGATTACTTGCAGAATGTGGCTATAAGTTTTAGTAGTTTGTGGATCAGAGGGATATTTTAAAAATATGCTAATCAAAAGGACCTAATAAATTCCTAACAGCAAATAGAATGATTTTATGGTAACCTAACAAGGATAAAAGTCTTCCCCTGTCCCAGAGGTCATTCTATAATTATCAAGATAGGATAGGAGTTAGGGTTACAATTCTGAGAGATGTCCCAAATTCATAGAGCAATAATGATAACCTGTATATTGGTTCCCTCTTCCAAAGTTAAACTCTTGAAAAATGAATTCTTAGGTTTAATTGTACTTTGCTTATTCAGTACTTACAAGTTTTACTGGTACATTATTTTTACTCTAAGACTTTTTGGAAAGTGCCCTGTATCCTCAGAAACAGTTGGACTATCAGTTCACAAATATTACAAGCTCTTGTATGGGGAAAGGAGCTTATTTTAAATCATTTGCTAAACTTTAGGAAACGATGTATCAGTCTTAACAGGCATAAAGATCTCACCTAATGACTTGAGAAACTTTTGCTTAGTGCTTTTTTTTTTTCCCTGTATAAATATTGTCTAGAAGGAAAGTTAATATAGGAACAAGACTCCAAAATCCATGAAAATATGTTCCTAGTGAATATGTCCTTTATCATTAATATTAGCCCATTATATTTTCATCTGTATTTGCCTTTTAAATTTATTTGCATCTATTAAGGATAATTAGGATTACTGAGTTTGTGTTTTTCTAATAAATGTGTTTCATCCTTTCAGTAGCACATGCCAGAGGTTCACATTGTGCTAAGTTTCATGTTTTCAAGACCGTTTGTAGCTGTATTTACTGGTCATGCAAGTAGAGGAGATGCACAACACCAGTGTTTTTCTTAAGTGCATAAAGGACTCACCCTCATTCTGGAAGTCTGTTGCTTTAAAAGCAAGTATCCATAAATATTATGGCCTTCCATTTTAAAAATCTTCATAAATTTTTTAGGATCCACTTGTGCATGTAGTTGAGACCACTGTCTCTTAAAATATAGCACTTTTCAATTCTCTCTAAAGAAATACTTATGTACTACTATCACACGTTGTAAATTTTCATGTAATAGTGTTTTCTGTGACTAAACTTCATTTTGATTGGCAGCTAAAGACTTTTTTTTCCTGTGGCTTTAATTTATCTAAGAGGTCTTTGCATATAGATGAAATGTTTAATTTGCCTGGCGGACTATTTGCGTTTGTGTGGCCTTAGTTTGTTTATTGACATTAACAAGTGTTTTAAAAGGTTTTTAATGAATAGTCTTAAATCTAAATTTGTGTGAATAATAATTCTTTTAACACAGTGCTTTTTTGTAGCTGTCTGAGTGTGCTAAATTGTTAAGCTATTTCTTTGTAAAGTAGGACAATGGAATGCATAGGTTTTTTTTCCTGTAAAGTATTTTTTTAATAAACAAAGTCTGATTTGTCCTTTACTGACGTTTCAAAATGAATAGCACATGGGAGTTCTCATTGCCTGCACCCTGTTTGTAGAGTACTAGTCTTCTCCCCTACACACACACACACCCTCTACTCACCGTCTTTGTGCCATTTTATTTTTAAGCTTTTGAAGAAAACCTTGAACTTTCTTTACCAAAGAAAAGGTCAGAGATACCCAGATTGAGGTACAACTAGTTTTGAAGAAAAATGAAGCTTTTATTTGTGATAGTTGTGTCCCTTATTGCTGCTTAATATTGGTTGTGAGTACTTAGAGCAGCCTTAGGCTTGTGAAGATGCATGGCATAATAATGAAGATAGATTTACTTTCAGATGGCATATGGGATACAAGAGAGTGGGTCCTTTTCCTCGTTAGGTTCTCGGTGAACTCTGTAGTTGGAAGTGCCTGTCCTGACAGCATTTAGGTGTTAGAAGGGTCTCGGTATTTCATCAGTTCTCACAGATAGGAGGGAGGTAATTATCTCCACAACACAAGTGAGAAACAGACTTGTTAATCAGTTTCCTAAAATGGCAGTTCATTAAAGGGAGCTGGGGCCTGAATGCTTTTTTGGGTTCAAAGCTCTGCCTTACACAGTAAGCAGCATCCTAATAAATCACTGAAAAATTTTAACAGGGTTCCTGGAAAATAATTTGCGACTGTACCACTAGTTCTATTCCTCAAAATACAGCCACAACCCAGAAAAACCTCTTTTGTATGTTGGGCAATGAAGCCAAATGCTTTTATTATTAGTGTTAAATTTAGGTCTTAATTTTTCTGGATCATTTACCAAAATTAGTTGTTGCCTTGAGTTCCACTGTTCAGCAGCATTGAAGGGGCTGTTGAGTCTTAACAGCTTTTCATCTAACCCTTAACAGTTAAGGGGTAAAAGCACTGGGGACCACTGTCAATATATGGGTGAAGTAATTTTTAAAAGTTTTTCATATGGGTGTTACATTTTAGTCGTTTTACAGTATGGATAACTTTCATTTGGCTCGGCTTTAGTGGCTTATAAACATGCCTATAAGCTGGAGACTGCCTAAGTGATAGCTGTCATCCATAATTAGCTTTACATCAACTAAATGCTTAGTRCCTAGGGCAAGAACTTAGCTCTAAGTAAGTTGAAGACAGTGCTCCCTGGAACAAGCCACTAAGGCGCACACAATGCATAGAGAAAAGAACAGCTTAGAAGTCCCGAGGGTGTACGTTTATATATTAGAGTGCAGTTGCCCTTTCTCCGGACCTCTCTGAGTCACTAAAAACTGCCATTTTCTCCGATTTGGGGGAAAGTCCTAGTGCGGTCCGAGCCCTGTGCATCCCCCCTAGAGTTGTGTGGGCAGCAGAAAGCCTTTGTCCCAGAGCTGCTGAGAGCTGAGGGAGGAACCGCGGGCCACAGCCCGCCTGTCCGCGTTCCAGGCCGCGCAAATTCACCATTTGCCCATCCAGCAAGAACGGAGAACTCGTGCGAAGGCTCGTGCCCCGCACACCATAGTTTGTGAGCTCGTCCACCCAAAGGAGACAAGGATATGAAGTAAACACCACGCTAAATGCTACAGACCCGCACAGGAACCTCTGGAACATCGGGGCCAGCCTCCCGGGGATCGTCGGGTACTGGGAGGGTCGTTTCTGAGGTGACTTTCCGTTAAGCGGCGAGGGTTAAACGCGAGGYGGCGGCCCGCTTCTGCCTCCAGGCAGCCAGAGGGCGGGAAGGCGGCCGGGGGCGGAGCCGGAAGGCGGAAGCGGCGGATCGCAGCCAGAGCTTGTAGGGCCGCGGCCGGTCCCTTACGGACGACGCGCGCCGCTGCTCCGGCCCGGCGCGGTCTGCTGCCTTCCAGCCCGGCACCCAGCCCTTGCGGTGCCGAGGTGGCTGGCGAAGGCACCCTTCCCGCTTCCTTCTGCTCATTTCCAGTTGGCTCCTGGCTTCTCCCATGGCCCGTTCTGTGGCCGCCTAGGTCGGGCTTCTGTGGCTGCAGGCTGCGCTCCTCAGGGCGCTGGACGCCGGGCTGCCTCCGGGGCAGGGCTGGCCGCCGCGGTCTCCATGGTAACGGCCAGGCCCCGCCGGCGGCCGGGCCTCTGGGGGAAGATGCGGCCTGCCGGACCCGCCGCCTCGCCCCCGGCCTCTCGGTCCGGCGGGGGTCACTGAGGAGCAGGGGCCCGGCCGGCAGTCTGCCTGGCAGCGGGCACCAGGTGAGCCGGCCGCGGGGAGGCGGAGGGCGCGGGAGGCCAGCTCGGGTACTCGCTGTCCCCGCGTCCACTCCTGTACTGGATGGTGCAGAGGCTTCTCGGCGGCTGCTGCGCCCATTTCCCCCTCCCCCATCCCTTCCTGGCGAACACCCTGAGAAAGAGCAGCTTCTGGAGAGGCTGAGAGAAGCAGATTTTAAGCCATACCCCAAACGGGACAATGTCCTGAACCAACTGGACTTATCGAGGCATTTCCTTCGTTTTCAGTGAGATCCCACTCTCTGGCTGGAGACACAAATGGCCTCAAATGAGAGAGATGCTATATCATGGTATCAGAAGAAGGTAACAACAGTAGTTTTTATGTGTAAACCATACTTTCTGCAGACAACTGCCTTAATATTGTTAACTTTCCTTAAGTTTGGTAATATCACCCGTTCTTATATAATATCTCAACAGAACTATAAAAAGTGATGTGCAAAGTCATTATAAACCCAGCTTTAGATTCCAGGAAGTGAGCTGTAAGTCACCTTTCTCTAGGCAGCATACAGGAACTACTACAATGCTTTGCTTTGCAAGCTATCAGTCTTTTATTTATTTATTTTTTTTTATAAAGACATGAAATCCTTATCTGCGTGGCTCATTGCTGCTATCGTCTGATTACCTTTTTTTCCTTCTGATATTCCTATCGATGTTTTCTTTAGGGAGTGGAATTATAGGTGATCTTTAGTGTAAAATATTTGGGGTGTTGCTTTTTTTACTTTTTAGATTCAGTATTTTTTTTTTTTGAAACATCTCTGGGGAGTATGAACTTACTTTATAAGAAACACACTTTCCAGATATATTTAATAGATTCATTACCTTTGTGAGGTTTGACTTAGATACGAAGATTGCCTTTGCATCATTTAAATAGCCTGCTCCTTATTTCAGATTGGAGCATATGATCAGCAGATATGGGAAAAGTCAATCGAACAGACTCAGATTAAGGTAATTTGACTTCTTTGATTCTAGCTTTGTTTCTGCTTTAAAGAGAAGAGAGATCATACTTCTTTAAAATATGCATTTATCCACCAAGTATGCATTCTTTTTTACCCTTCAAGTTTTATAAGAGAGTCAGCAGCGCATGGGTAATGATAGAGGACAGTTGATATGTGGCCTCAGCAGCAAATGTCTCAGGGAAATGGGAGCGCGGCTTATTATTTCTGGTCGGTTTATTACTGTATGACAGTTCAGATCCAGTATTGCCAGGCGTTTATTAGAGAGAGGCTGAAAATAAACACATTTAACATAGAAATAGCCACATTTTTGAGGGGTAGCAATCCTTTTCCTTTCTTCCTCTTTTTCTTCTCTGTCTTCTTTGTCATCTTCCTCATAATCATCACCGCCACTATGCAAGCCAAAAAATTTATATTTGGCCTACATCTAGCCTTTGGCCCATATATATGTATGTATGT
>BDUI01000541.1:34603-79637 GCA_002335545.1 Apodemus speciosus | reverse complement strand
CAAACAAACAAAAAACCCAGATGATTCCTCTATAATATGCCTAGTGAAAGAACTTACACAGGGAAAACAATTTTACATGATTCTGCTGATAGGAAATTTCTAGAAATGTACAAAGATAGAAAACATCAGTAGTTGCCTTCTGATGTCTCTTAGGGATTTCTGCAGGCAGGCTGTTATTGAGTTTCCTTCTCAGGGTTTCACGTGTTGAAATTTAATTTGAATTGTGAAATATTAGGAAAGTGGAAAGGTGATCCTACTGTGTTTGTTACAAGCGGAGCCTTTGGGAGCTTTATTAGGATCAGATAAAGTCAGGCGGAGTGACCGTGTTTGGCTTCCAGTGGCTTTGTAAGAACAGGGAGAGCTACACTTACATAACACATGACCCTGCTTTCTTTTCCATGCAATGCTCTGTGTTGCTTTGAGGTTATCAACAAGAAGGCTGTCTCTAGATGTGGGTTTACTCCTTCCAACTACATAAGCCCCCCCACTTTTATAAAGCTGCCCAGACTTTATATTATAGTAATGAAAATTAGACTAATATACAGGCTCAAAGGAAGCTTTGGGGGTGATGGCTATATCCTAAGTATTGAGTATAATCATGATTATGTAACTATGAATTTACTAAAACTCTAAACAACTTACCAAAACTCTAAATAGCTTAACCAAAACTGTACATTTCAAATGGATGAATTTGATAATATATAAATTATACCTCAGTAAAACAATTTTTTTTAAAATTTATACAAATTGTAGGAGAAAATAAGGAGTATACAAAATGTTTACATATACTTTACTATGAAAAATATATGTAGGAAAACAAATTTTCCTCCAATGTTTTAATGGAGAGATTATATTAAATGTCTGATACTATTTTAGTGATAAAGATCAATTTAGTCTTTCAAAATAGGACTACACCAAAAATATTTCCTGTTACTATTACTTAATATGCTGTTTCCTAAGATGAACAAAACAGTTTAATAAATATTTTCTTTGTTTTGAAATTCTTTTCTAGCTAACTTTTTAGTCGGAACTCTGTGAGCATATGCATGGTGGCAAGAGACCCACCCTCAGTCCTTCCATATTCCACGTAACTACTGTCTTCCTCTCACAGAAGACGCTGAAGACAGAATTAGAGCTTGCTCCTTGGTGGTCTGAAACAGTCTGTGCTCTATACCAAAACCAGATATGAGTTGGGTGATGCTCTAGAACCGAGGATCAAATAAGCCTGCTGGCCACACTGTCCCCTCCAAAGAGGAGGGCGGAATTTCTGTAGGAACTACTTAGAAGAGTGAAATGGCAGAGAACTGTATCTAATGCACATGTTGGTGTAAACCTATAGATTTGTGTGTAAATACAAATGATAAAGTTCATGAAATATTTGAGATATGAAGAAAAAGTAAGAGAAAAGTAAAAGAGGACTAATAATAGTATTTTAAGGAATTAAGATGGGTGGTGCATGACTGTTATTAGTACTTGGGAGGGAAGCTGAGGTAAAAGATTGCAATCTCGAAGTCAGTATAGGCTATATATCAAGGCCTTGACCCTAACTGACTAATCAAATGGGAAGAACTATTAATTTAGTATATTTAAGTAATTGGACATTATAAAAGTGAGCCTGGATTAAGTTTAAGAGATGTACTATATAACATGCCAATTATAGTTAATATATTTTTGAGAAATTTTGAGTGTATATATATATATATATATATACATATGTGTATATATATATATATACACATATACAGTATTTCTTTCCCCCAAATGGTAACCATATGAAGTAATAATGCATGTTAATTCATTCCACAATGAATGTAATAGCTCTTGACAAACCTATTATAAACTGAAAATACTGTCAGTGGTTATTGCACCTAACCTGAGTATCAAGCTTAGCAACAGTGACCATAATAGGATGTAGGCTGTTACCCTTGTGATGTTACAGTGGCTGGGAGTTGCTACTGCCCACTGTGATGTTATGGTGGCTGGGAGATGTTACTACCCATTGGCACAAGACAGCACTGTCCTGCATGTTGCTAGCCTATGAAGAGAACAAAATTCAAATTTGAAGTATAACTTCTGTCTTCCCACTGTCTTAAAGATGACAGTACTTGATCAGTCTTAAGGGGACCATCTGTATACATATCCTTCAAAACATGTTTACCTGCCACTGTTAAGGAGAAGGCTCATCATCCCATTTTAAAAATGCAGCACTTGTAAAAATAATTTGTAAATATAAAGTTTCATCTACCAACTTTAGAAAGTCTTTGAAAATAACCAGAATGTCAAAAAGATGTTATAGCTGAGAGTGTGAGGACAGGGCGGCGTGCTCCTCAGTGATAGAGCCTTGTTCACAAACAAAAGAGAGGATAGGGCGGCGTGCTCCTCAGTGATAGAGCCTTGTTCACAAACAAAAGAGCAAGAAAAAGTCACTCAAATTCAGCTAAAAAAGTTGCTATCAGATCTCTAAACAATATGAGAGAACATAGGAAGAGAAATTTAAGAAGTGGGGCTGCTGAGGTGGCTCAGTACCTTCAGGCTCGTCACCTAGCCTGACGTCTTGAGTTTGATCCCCAGGTATTAGTTTTCTTTGAGAAATCTTTCTCTGACTTTTTTTTCCCCACTTTTAAATGTGAGTAGAGTTAGAAGTGTGTTACGCAAGTCCTCACCGTGCTATATTAAGTGTGAGTTGATTAGATGTGTGTTCCACAAGTCCTCACCGTGCTGTAATCGACATGCCATTGCTTTTGTCATTGACAGTGTCCCTCTTACTCTTTTCTCATTTCTCTAACACCATTTCTGGTGAAGCAACAAAAAGAGGAATGGTTTATTTTGCTCATGGGCTCTTGGCTCCATTTTCTGGGATCCTTGTAAGGTCCAACATCATGGAAACAGGAGCAAGATTAGGAGAGGGCTCACCTTGTGTACAGGAAGCAGAGAGAGTGAGGAACTTGGGACCAGGTATAACCTTCAATGGCACATCACCAGAGACTGACTTACTACTACACTGAGGCCTCACCTCCTAAAGTTTCCACTCCCTTACCCCCCACCCTGAAGTATCACCGCTAGCAGGTGAAAATGTTAAACTCATGGGGAACCATCTCAGGTTCAAACCATAGTCAACACACTGTGCACTAAGAAGTCAAAAGGTTGCTTCCCTTACGTCTCAGACTTTATTGTAGGTTTATTCTTTTAATGGCAATAAAATGAAAATTCAGCCCATTGGGAAATAGGAGGAGTTACAGAGCTTCACTTATATCTTTTATTCACTGTTACATATACAGTCCATCCATGCGGGGGCAGTTTGTCCAGTGTTTTGTTCCCTCCTTTGGGTCAGGGGTTTGTCCCAACTGCAGTAACCTGCCCGGGGGTGCTTTTAAATTAGTGACATGGTATCACAGTTTTGTTAGGGCTTACTGTGGGAGGGGACTCTGCAGAGGTGTAGGCTGCCACACAGGTAATAAGTGCAGGAGTGTCTCCCTTCCTTCAGTCTTTACCTACTAGGATAGAGATTGTGTGTGACCAATGGGAATCACATACAGTTCCCAGGGTTTTTTTCATCAAAGCTTTCAAGGTTAAGCCATATTGTTTCATTTCCAACAAAACCTCCTTTTGCTGTGGGATGTGTTTGGTTCAGTGTAGTAAGACACAGGATATGCCGGGCGGTGGTGGCGCACGCCTGTAATCCCAGCACTTGGGAGGCAGAGGCAGGCAGATTTCTGAGTTCGAGGCCAGCCTGGTCTACAGAGTGAGTTCCAGGACAGCCAGGGCTACACAGAGAAACCCTGTCTCGAAAAACCAAAAAAAAAAAAAAAAAAAAAAAAAAAAAAAAAAAAAAAAGACACAGGATATGTAATGATTAAGATTTAGGCTAACCTGGTTTGGATCTCTGGGCTTTGGTTTCTTTAGCTGTGTGGGTATGTTGTGTACTTGTGTGTGCATCAAGAGTTCCCAGCAGGAATTTAGGTGTATTGCTCTCATTCTCTGACTCTTCATCTTGAGAGAAGTTCTTTTGTTGTATTGGAATCTTGTTATATAGACCTTGACTCCTGAACTCTGGGAGTCTGCCTCTTTCCTAGTGCTGGGGTTATAGGCACCTGTTGCCTATGCCTAGCTTTTTATGTGGGACCTGGAGATTCAGACTCAGGTCATCTTGCTTGCAGAGCAAACATGCTTAACCTTTTACACTAATTTTGATGGTTGAGCATGAAATTAAAAGTCATCTTTCTCTCACTTTTAAAGTTTTGTGTATGAGTATTATGGTTTGAATAAAAATGGCTCCAATAGGCCCATAGAGAATGCCACTTTTAGGAGGTGTGGTCTTGTTGGAGTAGGTGTGGCTTTGTTGGAGGAAATATGTCTCATTCACTTCCTCCTGCCTTCAGATGAAGATTTAGAACTCTCAGCTCCTTCTCCAGTACCATATCTGCACAGTACCACGACAGTAACACACTAAACCTCTGAAACTGTAAGCCCGCCCCAATGAAATGTTTTTCTTTATAAGAGTTGTTGTGGTCATGGTGTCTCTTCACAGCAGTAGAACCTTAATTAAGACAAGTGTCATGACTGAATATATGTCTATAAATGACATGCATGCAGTGCCTGTCCTTGGAGACTACAAGAGAATGCTGGATTCCCTGGAATTGGAGTAATGGATGGTTGTAAGCTGCCAGATATGTGCTGGGAACTAAATCCTGGTTGCCTGGAAGAGCAGCAAGTACTCTTAACTTCTGAGCCATTTTTCCAAGACCTGCCATCTCCCTCCACCGTCATTTCTATGTAAATATCATACATGTGGTATATATGTATTTGTGTGAGTGTGGACACTTTGTGCCACAGCATGTTTGTGGACAACTTTAAGTATCAACCCTTGCTTTTCACTTTGTTTGAGACAGGGTCTCTTGTTAGACATTTGTATGTCCAGCATCTGGCATGTAAGCTGGGGATTTTCTTGCTTCTGCCTCCTACCTCACTACAGGAGTTAGAAAGGTGCAGTATGGGTCTGGCTTTTCAAAGGTTCTAGGGATGAGAATCAGGTCCTCCCACTCGAGTGACAAATGTTTTATCCACTGAACCATCATTCTACCTAAAATTTATCTCTTAAAAAATTAATCGCAGTATATGTTTGACAAACCAAAAGTTTGGAATAAAATCAAAAGATAATGTCATAAATATATACTTACTATATGGCAAGGTTATTGTGACTTTCAGATTCTCAGTTTTTCTTCTAACAATCTGACAAAACAGGAAATGCCACCTCTCTGAAGTAACAGTGATCCATTGGAAATTTGAGGATACAACGACTCTAGAATTCTTACATTGCTCTTAGATAAGTCTATTAACATATAGTAATGTTGCTGATTAAGCTACTTTAATATGAAATAATAGAAGACCAAGTCCCAGAAAAGTTTTGTTTTTTGTTCTCTGAAAAAATGTTCATGGCTAAATTACATAAGGATGCATAAAGGGATCTTATTAAATGGATACTTCACAATATTAAGAAATAGGACTAAAGAGGAACCTCTCAGATGATAAATTCCAGGAATATTTGGATCTCAGGTTTTCTGAGAGTATGGACCTGAAAATGGAAATTGGGTGGAGATTGTATGCAGAAAGCTTAAACCTCCATCTCCTAGTACCTAAAAAGAGAACAGTGCCCTTGAGTTGGAAACTTGGGATATTACTTTGAATAAAATAAAATGTATTGAAGAGGCCCCCGGGGAAGTGAAAGTTCACTACAAAGCAAGATAATAAAGCTCTTTAGACTAATCTGCAAACTCCCACCCAGAATTCTCCAGCCTATAACTCTCAAGCAAGGAGAATTTTGGAGGATTACTTGAGACTCCAGTAAAACCACTTTGGGTGTTGATACTTGGTAATTTTTGTAATGGAGGTGCCCAGGCTTAACCATCCTATTATGAAGCCCTAAGTTTTTAAGCTATACTCAGATAAATTAAAAACTGATGACACTGTGCACACATACAAGGTAATTACAGTGCATTGCTTGAGTTTCACCAAGGAATGGGACTCTATAAAGAGTGCTCAGATAGGAGACAGAACAGCAGTACCTCTGATGTACCTCATAGGCTTGGCCATTACCACATGAAAAGGAAGAAGTTTTATCTTTAGTCTTAAAAGAACTGTGTTTTCTTGGCTCATTTCTGTTTTTGTTTCATTTTTATCGTAGGGTTTCAAAAACAAACCAAAAAAAATGGGTCATATAAAACCGGACTTGATTGATGTTGATTTAATCAGAGGTGAGTTGGCAGGTTGATTTTTATATACATATCACATGTTCTCATTCTCTTGCTTTCCTCTTTCAATTTAACAAACTAGAGTCACTTGAGAAAAGGAAACCTCAACTGAGGAACTACCTCTCAATCAAATTGGCTTGTGGGCATGCCTTTGGGGTATTTTCTGGTTAATGATTGATGTGGGAATGCCCAGTTCACTTGAGAGATGCCACCCCAGGGCAGGTGGTCCTGGTTGTTTAAGAAAGCAGACTGAGGAAGCCATGGGAACAAGACAGTAAGCAGTGTACTTACTTCCTCCATGGTCTCAGCCCAGGTTCCTTCCCTGAGTTCCTGTTTTAGCTTTCCCCAGTATCAGGTGAACTGAATTCTTCCACCCCCAAGCTGCTGTTGGTTAGTGCTCCATCRCAGCAACAGAAACCAAACTGGTATTTCCCCCACCTTTCCTCCCTTCTTTTCTTCCTCCCTCCCTCAACTCCCTCTTGATTGTTCGATTGTCCCTTCTTTCTCCCTCTTTTATATTTAAAGCTTCAAGCTTAATCTTCACACCTCAGCTTCCCAAGTACTGGGGTTACAGGCTAGTTCACATCACCTAGTTTGTTACTATGTTTTAGGTATCTTCTATATATTGTGGCATAGTTATTTTCAGAAGTAGCATTTCTCCGTCATCATTAAAGTTTTTGTACTTCTTCCTTTGCTTTAATGCATTATGGTCATGTAGATAGCATGGTCTTAGTAGAGATGAAAGGAAGATGAACTTGGAGACTACTGATATATCATAAAGAAGAATGTATTATTTGCCATTCAGGTGAGCCTGACTGGTTTTGAGCATCTGTTCTTGTGCCGGAGGTGAGACCATCTCAAAAGTTTTGCCAGCATCTTAGCTGACCAGATCATGTGCTGATTTTTATCCCACTCCCATTTCTAATGTAAGGTGACAAGTGGCCATCGGTACARTGCATATACATGCTTCTTACGCATTTTAAATAAATGTTTACTTTTTGTTTATTGATTGCTTAAAGGCTCAACATTTGCCAAAGCCAAGCCTGAGATTCCATGGACATCACTCACTCGGAAGGGGCTTGTTCGAGTGGTGTTTTTCCCGTTGTTCAGCAGTTGGTGGATTCAGGTTACCTCTCTCAGAATCTTTGTTTGGTTGCTGCTACTTTACCTCATGCAAGGTAACTCAAGAATGCAATAAACTGTAATGATTGCTTTTTTCTGAACACAATAAGGGCTTTCTGTACCCTCACCATTTCATTTGGGTCTTTAAAGCAGGGCTTTAAGCCTTTCCCACTTGTAATTCTTTCTTCCTTAAGAATTTTTATTTTTTATGCTTAGATGTCTTAGGGTTGCTATTGATATGGTGAAACACCATGACCAAAAGCAAGTTGGGGAGGAAAGGGTTTATTTGGCTTATACTTTCACATTGTAGTCTRTCATTGAAGAAAGAAGTCAGGACAGGAACTCAAACAGGGCTGGAACCTGGAGGCAGAGGCTGTGGAGGGGTGCTGCTTACTATCTTGCTCCTCATGGCCTGCTTTATTATAGAATCCAGGACCATCAGCCCAGTGATGGTACCACCCATAGTGGACTGGACCCTTCCCTGTCACTAATTAAGAATATGCCTTACAGTAATAGCTTATGGGAACGTTTTCTTAAATTAAGGTTCCCTTCTTTTAGATAACTCTAGCTTGTGTCAAGTTGATATAAAACTAGCCACCACACTTTGTGTGTGTGTGTGTGTGTGTATGTATGTATATAAAATAAGTACAGAAACCAAACATTTACTGGTAATAACTCAGAAAGAAGGGATGGAGAATTGGCTTAGTGGTTTAGAGTACCAGTTCAATTCCCAGCACCCACGTGGCAGCTCACAACACATCCTACGTCTGTGGGCAGTAGGCATACATGTGGCAAATACATGCAGCCAAAACATTCATACAAAATAAACATCTAATAAAAGTTTTTCAGCTGGGCATGGTGGCCCCCACCTTTAATCTGATCACGCAGGAGGAAGAGGCAGGTAGCTCTCTTGTGAGTTCATGGCCAGACTGGTTTACATAGCAAGTTCTAACCCAATTATAGTTACATGGTGAAACCTTGTCTCCAAACGTAAACAAAACAAAAACACCAAACTAACAACAAGGAAAAGAAAATAAAGTCAGAAATAAATTTGTTTTAAAATAATTCTTCGGTGGGCATGCATATAGGCATATAATTTTACAATGTATTATAAATGAAAGCTGATTGAATCCTGAGATAGTGGAGCATGCTTAGTTTTGTGCCATTAAATCATGAGCATACACACATATATAAATTTGTTTAAATTATTTATATAAATTTATTTGAGAATTTTGTATACATATATTGTTAAATTTGATCATATGTCTCCCTCCCTCCAGCTCCCCATGGATCCTTTCCTATGCTTATCTCATCCAACTTCCTGTCTTCTTCTTTTTGTTCTTAAAACCCACCGAGTCCACTCATTGCCGCCTTTATTGCCTGGGTCTGGGGCTACCCACTGGAACACAGGCAAACTTAGTTTTGGTTTTACCACCATTACCACATTCCCTCTCCTATCGCTCCCTTAACCACCGCTCTCCTTCTGCACAAAGTTTATCTCCCCCCACTTTCATATCACATGTATTCTATCACTTCCTCCCATTAAGGCCTCTTCCTTCTCCCCTCCAGGCACAGGGAGGAATTGTTAAATCTGTGGATGGTTAAGATTAAGAAGTAAAAAGAGGGTGGTGTTAGGGAGAAAGAAGATGCAGGAATAAGAAGGAAATTATGAGGTGTGGCCGAAGAGCATGTTGAAGAGAAAGTCTTACAGTGAACTGAGTGGAGAAACAGAAACAGCAGGCCTGAAATAAGCAATAAACAAACCAAAGCAAAACCAGTATGAGATGTATCTGCCAGAATAGAGGTTAAATAACAGGATAAGAAATTGAGTGCCTAAGTCCAATTCCATTTTGTATATATACGTGTTTGCCTTCTAGAGTCTATACAGAATATTTCTATATTCACAAATCAGCAGGGCTGTAGTTCATGAATACTCTGTTATCATGTTGGGGTTTTGGTTCTCTTTGAAATTCAGCCTTCATTAGCATTTGTTGAATTATCCAACAAGGATCTTGGTACAGGGGCTGGAGAGATGGCTCAGTGGTTAAGAGCACTGACTGCTCTTCCAGAGGTCCTGAATTCAATTCCCAGCAACCACATGGTGGCTTACAACCATCTATAATGGGATCTGATGCCCTAATCTGGTGTGTCGGGAGAGAGCCACAGTGTACTCATATATATAAAACAAATAAATACTTTGGGCTGGAGAGATGGCTAAGTAGTTAAGATCACTAGCTGCTATTACAGAGGTCCTGAGTTTAATTCCCAGCAACCACATGGTGGCTTACAACCATCTGTAATAAGATCTGACGCTGTCTTCTGGTGTGTCTGAAGACAGCTACAGTGTACTCATATATACATTAAATAAATAAATAAATCTTTTTTAAAAAAGGATCTTGGTACATTGTGTTAGTGATAACTTTTTGTCTACCAGCAACTGTTTATATAAGATTTAGAAGAACTATACATTAAAATTTAGAAGAACTATAAAATAGAGTCTATGGTGGAAAGTTTTATAGATAATTTTGATATCACCTTACTTTCCATTTTGATTTTTTTTGAAAATCTCATATGAATATTATATATAATGAAAAGAATGTTGTGTGGTAGTTGAGTCAAAGCTTCAGTATTGCTTTCCAGATACTCTTTTTGGCCTTGGGAAATAATTTTCATCTGAGTCAAACAATAGTTCAAAACTGTCTTCTTTGGAGGCTGGACAGATGACTCAGAAGTTAAGAGCATTTGCTAGTCTTGCATAGGACCTGAGCTTGTTTCCCAGCACTCAGTGTCAGGCAGCCCATGACTGCCATAGCTTTGGCTTCAGGGTATCTGACACTGTGCACACACACAGACTCTTTTTTTTTTTTTTTACACATAAATTAAACATTAAATCTTAGAACACCCAAAACTGTCTGCTGTATGTGGCATCTGGTGGTTCTGTGGTGGAAGCCCTCTAGGAATGTTTGGATTTTCATTCTACTGGTTTGCAAAGTATTTCTAGTAGGTTATTTTTCACTTACCCAGCAATCCAGTGTAGGAAATTGTTTACTTTCATTAGTTGTTTTAGAAAGGACAGCTTGTGGAAGCATGTAGACTAGAGTCTGCTTTTCTGGAGTGCACAACTCCTTTGCATTTTCACTCCTCTGTAGTCACAGCGATCGTGTTATATCTCCTGATGCCTATTGTGAGCGTGAGTGAAGTGCTTGGACCGTTGTGCCTTATGCTACTCATGGGAACTGTCCACTGTCAGATTGTGTCGACTCAGATAACAAGACCATCAGGAAACAATGGAAATCGGAGAAGAAGGTAAGCTGAGAACTTGCCTGGAGTGGTGTGCTTTCTTTTTTGTTGCATATTTGACTGAAATGACAGTTGTTTGATGCTAAGAACTCATCAGTATTTAGTTTCATGTGACCGTTTTACTCAGCACAGTAGGTTTAAAAGGGAAATTGTTACTTTTCCTTAGCATATATTTTCAGTAATGGTTTTGAAAAGCATTCTCTGGCTGGTATAGGTTTGTGTAGGGCATTTGCCTCTCAAGAACATGGGCAAGACCCTAGCTAGGGTTAGTCTGCACCATCTCTGAAAAGAGAAGAGAACAGGGCAAAGTGGAAGGGAAAGAGTGACAGTGCGGTGATATGTACCTTTAATCCCAACCCTTGGGAGACAGAGGCAGGTAGATCTCTGTGTGTTCAAGGCCAAACAGGTCTATACAGAGTTCCAGGACAACCAGACTATACATTAAGAGATCTTATTTYGCTGAAAACCAATCAACCAAAACAGTAGAACCAAACCACCACCACCACTAACAAACAACAAAACTCTGTAATAATGGTGAAACTTAACTATGGATAAAGGATTTCTGTACACTGGTTTAGAGCTACCAACATTTTGACCTCTTTTTCAAAAGCGTGTAATTGAGACCTGGCCTCATAGTACATGCTGTACCCATGGAAAGCTGGGATAGGAGGATTGCTTCAGCTTTCAGACCAGTCTGTTCTATGTAATGAGTTCCAGGCCAACATGACTTACATAGTAAGATCCTGTCTGAAAAACAACCTTAAGCCAAACTTAAGTAAAAAGTACATAATTGATTTCTTTGACTCACTTAGATTCTGTTAAGTCTCTGTTGATTGTGTGGTGTATGTGGTGTTTGGAGTGTTGAAGTTTTCTTAGTAGGCTCAGTGTTTATTTTCCAAAAGTGGTTTTCTCTTTCCTCAGATTATTTCTAGATTTGTTTACCCAGGCAACTAATAAATAAGACACTGGCATTTGGGTCAGTGAAGTTCAACACATTTATTTTTCAATGTTATTTTCAAAACATTGCTTTTAAATTGAGATTCCTTATAAATTCAGTATTTTCTAAGGAAACTGGTCATTGTACTGTGTCTCATTGGGATTTATAGGCAGTGTTTGTAACATAGTCAGGTCAATCATTTAACCAAGTAGAATGTCAGTGAAAGATGATAGGTGCAGTTACTGGTTGTTTCCTGATCAAATGTGCTATAGACAGCCAGTGTACGTGTACAGAATGTGACCTGTGTCTGGTGCGGAAGGCCTGGAGAGGCTCATGGCCACACGTTGAAACTCTTTTCTAGTCCTGTTCTGGACAGCCATTTTTTTCAATGGCTGATTCAAAATAACACAGGACTTTGATCTTGAATCTGTTTTGTTCTTAAATCAGTAATGTCTTATTAGTTGTTTGTTCTTGGCATATAAAGCTAACTGTGTTTGATTTCAGGGAATAGCCTGTTAGCATAATTTTTCTGAAGAGATACTATGGGCATATTGCGAATAATCTATAATTATTGAAATATTTTTTGTAGAAAATTACGAAAAACTGTAAATGGTGATGGGAGCCGAGACAATGGAAATAACTCCCCTGATAAAGTCAGAGCAGTAGAAACTCTGGAGTCTGCACCCAGTGTTGGTGGTTTTTGGGGGATTCTCTTTGGCAACAGGTGGGAGTCTTATATATTGGACTTTTTACTTGATTTTATATCCACCTTAGAATTTGCAGGGTCTGTAACATAATTGGGCCATAGATGTAAATAGTGTGAGCTTCGTATCATAGCTCTGTGATTTTTTTAAGGGTTCTAGGAAGACTTGCATACTGAAAATATTATCTCTAATATCTTTCATGTTATCTATAAAACCTCATAATCGACTCAACATTTATTGCATTTGGTTTTAATGGCTTTTAAGGCCACAGTTGTAAAAAGCCCTCTGAAAAGTTACAGGCCTTAGCTAACATTTTGACAGAAAGGAGAACTTAAAAAAAGATGGGGGCTCTTAAAACTAATGTTCATGAGGAATGAGATGTGGCAAGGAGCCTGGTGTTGGTGGGCCATAGGATAGACAAATAGATGGATTAAAAACAAACTATACCTCATTTGTAATTATGCAGGTCATGAGAGTATCAATGTGATGACTCAGGCACTTTTCCCCCTATATTAAGGATGGTGAATGAAAAAAATAAAGCTCTCTTTTGAAGGTGAAGTATGTTCACACGTTGTTCTAAAGATGCATTTGCTCCCCTTGGTGAAGTGTTTGAGTTATGCTGGATATTGTGTGGTCCATGTCCTAGGTGATTATCCTAGTCAGACAGGGAATAGTAGGAACGTGAGTCTCAGGGAAGAAAACTTGTTCTTGATTGTTGCATTCTGGAATGTAGCTTAGCAGATGTTTACATAACTCAGCAGATGGAGTGCATTCTTTGAAGCATAGTTAGTGTTTAAGACAGTGACTAGAAGAGAACAGGCACTGCAAAGTGCATTGATGGGCAGTGTGTATAGGAGTGGGCATTACACTGGAGAGGTAAGCAGAGAGGGAGTCATCTTTAGGAGTGAGTGAATATTCTCTTCTTGAATACCCTTCCTTTTGAATTTTCTAGATTTCAGAGTAATAGACTGTACTCAATAGAAGAAAGTGATTCATGAAAGATACTGCTCTAATAAAAGTAATTAGTAACTTTTTCTCTTTTTTAAAAAATAGGATTAAAAGGGTGAAATTAGTATCTAACAAGGGGACTGAAACTGACAATGACTCAGGCTGTTTCCATCCTATCCTTAAGAAGAGACAGGGTCGACCAGAGATCAGAATGTGGCAAGCAAGAGAGAAAGCGAAGGTTTCCGATGGAGAAAAGTACCGTAGGGTAAGATCTAGATGGGCCTAACAGGATCTTTTTTTGTCCTAGGTAAAATTTTTCTGTTCTGAGACTGTGTTAGAGACACAAACTAGATACCTGTAGGTGTAAGTTTGTCAACAAACCGTAAGTAAGTAAAGCCACTGGTTATGAGTAAGGCAATACTGTCAGCAGATTGGAGCTTGTGCTCTAAGATGAGGACATACTGACTCTGCTAATCCGCAGCCTTCACGGTGGGTGGGCAGGGTGGAAGGACACAGAGCAGTGGACAGGGATCTTGTTTTTTCTGGAGGCAGTGATCATTTTAGTAAGAGTTTGGGAAACTTCTAGGTCCAGTGGAGATGGTTTGTTCTATGTCTAAAACTACACAGTTTTTTTTTTTTTGTAGTTTTGAAACATTTTCTTCTTGAGCTGATATATTTAATCTAATACTTATTAAGGTTTATTCCTAGATCTTATAAATTGGTTTTTAAATATAGTATTTTTTATTTATTCTTTGAAGATTTGATGTGAGTATACAGTGTATTTTGAGTATATCTAACTCCCTCCCCATTCATTGAACACTTCCATACCGCATCTTTCCCTTCTAGCTTCATAACATCTTCATCATTCCCCTCCCCCTTCTTCTTTTGTAGCCCAGAGTCCGTTTAGTACTGCCAGTATGACGAGCATGCTGTAGGCCGGTCAATGCCATGTGGGTAACACACCAGGACCAATACCTGAAGAAAACAGACTCTCCTTCCCAGCAGCCACCATTTGCCAGACGCTCTTCAGCTAGAAACAGGGCCTTGGGAATCCCTTGTGCACACATGCTGGAGTGTTGGCTGTTTTGAGCTYGTGCTAGTGCCAGAGCTCTTGTGAATTATCAGTCTAGTGGTCCTGTCAGGTCAGAAGACACTGTTTTACAGCAGTTCTCTCTGACCTCTGGCTCTCAGAGGTCAGCAGTTCTTTCTGCCCTCTCTTCAGTAATGTTCCTTGAGCCTTGAGGAGAGGGTGGTGTGTTATAGTGTTGCATTCATGACTGTACAGTCCATAGTTCCTTGCTCTGTACTTTGCCAGTTGCAAATCGGTATTAACATATGTCCATTGGAAAAAGAAGCTTCTCTGACGAGGCCTGACAGCTGCTCTCATCTAGTGTTCAAAGATAAATATCTGGAAGGCAGTTTGGTGCTGTTTCCACTTGCAAAATAATAATCGTATGTTTACTTCTAAGGCCTATGAGCTCCCCAACTGTGGACCAGGTTTGTAGTACCAGGAAGGAGCTCTCTTCTGAGGAATGGACTTTACATTTCATTAGAAAGCACTAGGCTACTCCCATAACATGCCCATATTGCTCCAAGAGGCAAATCTTGTAAGACCAGTTGTTATTGTAGGTCACAGGGCTCACAGCTAGGTAAGCCTGTTGATGACTTTTCCTTCTTGGAAGCCTACCTACTGTCTTCTGGTACTATGAGGTCGACAGCAAGGAATACGCTTCCAGGAGGACCAGCTTCATTTCTTCAAGTCCTGTGACCAAAGTATATTTTTTATTTAGTACTAGGGTCCACTCTAGTATGCAACTAAGAGTAGCAGCGATAGCAGGTATTATTTTGGGGATCTTTGGGGAAGCTTCCCCCACCTCCAAGCAACTTGAAGGGAGCTGTGTCAAACCCGAGCTCTTTGATGAGAACCTATGGCTTCTGGGAGGTGTATGAACATCCTCATGAAGGGTAAATAGCTCTGTTTAATCTCAGTCATATCAGCAAATTTGGTTATTATTTTAAGATGCTTATAAACTGTTTGCATATGCCTTTGCCACATACCCTTAGAGATATTTATCCCCTGTCCCATTCCTCCTGTGGTATTCTCTTGGTATTCTATCATTCATTAAACCATCATTGCATTCAGGCAGTGTTTTAAGTGCCTTACAAGTACAAACTGAATCCCTTGTCTACAACAGCCCTGTGCGGTAGGTACTTTCTGTTACCATGACTTTTCAGATGAGGAAACTGAGCCTCAAGAGAGGTAATAAATTGGCCCAAGGCTGCATAGCTAGTAAGCAGATGTGATTCAGGCGCAGAGCTGACCCGAGCCTACGTTCTAACTCTCCTCACACTGCCTCAGCATTTGGGCTGCTGAGTTTGAGCTTCAAGTGCACTGTTTTTTGTTTTTGTTTTTTTTTTAATTTTGAAATTTTTAAAAAATGTTGAGCTCAAGTAAGAGGTAGACTTGCTAGTGTGGGTTTTACTTCCTTTCATCTCTTGGTAACTTTTCTGTGAATTTTACTTTTAAGTGGGCAACTTCCTGGAGTGTCTTGTGCTGTCCATTGCGAGCTGCTGTTGTTCTCTTTGTAGGAGGCTTATAGGCGTTTGGGTAATGGAATTTCAGACGATCTGTCAAGTGAGGAGGATGGTGAAGCACGGACACAGATGATATTATTGCGTAGGAGTGTGGAAGGGGCGTCAAGTGACAATGGTTGTGAAGTTAAGAATAGAAAATCAATACTTTCAAGGCACCTAAATTCTCAGGTAATTTTCATTTTTGTCTACAAAAGCATGGAAGATAACTCTAAAAATACTGAGTAGTAGCAAGATATTTACATGCTTTCCTGTTGTTTGTTGGTTTGATTTTGGCAGGTAAAGAAAACCACAACAAGGTGGTGTCATATAGTTCGGGATTCAGATAGTCTGGCTGAGTCAGAGTTTGAATCAGCAGCCTTCAGCCAGGTAAAGCACCTTTGGCAAGAGTGGAATTCGAGGTGTCTTCTTGTGTACAGTGGTTTTATTTACTCCTTTCTTTTGGTTCTCTGACGTTTGTATAGTTTGCTTTCAGTTCTGTTGACTCAATTTGAGATGATTGCTCACTTCTGGAAAGGAAGTGAGTTCTTTTTAGTTTTTTTCTCTAATCTTCAAAGTATTAAGATGGGCTGGATAAATGTCTGAGTGGTTAAGAGCACTCACTGCTTTTTCAGAGGACCTGGGTTTGATTCCTAGCCACCCACATGGTAGCTCACAACCATTCATAACTCCAATTCCAGGGATCTGCTGCCCTCCTTTGATCTCTGTGGGCATCAGGGCACCAGGCCTGCATATATTGCATATTCATTTAGGTAGGCAAAACACTTATACATGCAAATAAATCTTTAGGAAAAATGGCTCAGAAGGTGATTGCTTTGGGCATAGAATGGCTCAGTTGGTAAGAGGCTTGCCTCATAAGCATGGGACCTGAACTTAATCTATGTTAAAAAGAAAAGGCTGTTCATGGTGGCAAGTGCTTGTAATGCCAGCAACAGGGAGAGAATGAGAGTTACTCAGTTTTTAATTTTTTAAAAAGGTTTATTTATGTGTATAAGTATTTTGTTCATATGTATGACTCTGTTCTGTGTGTGCCTGCAGATGTCATAAGAAAGCATCAGATCCCTTGGAGCTAGAGTTAGGAGCTGCACATGGGTACTGGGAATCCAGCCTCCAGTCTCTGCAAGAACAAGTGCACTGAATCATTGGGCAGTTTCTCCAGCCAAGTTCTTAAGTGATATGGTTACTTATTATTCACTTAAGCTGGGCGTGGTGGTGCATGCCTTTAATCCCTGCAGAGGCAGTTGGATCTCTGTGAGTACAAGGCCAACTTGGTCAACATACTGAGTTCCAGGACAGCCAGGGTTATAAAGAGAAACCCTGTCTTCAAAAACCAACCAAACAACCAAACAACAACAAAACCAAAACTTATTTGGCATATGGAGTTTTATCTTAGGCGGGTTGATATTCTGAAAACAGACTTTAGCAGAGGGACCTCTGGAAGACAGGGACAGTGAAGAGTCTGGTTATAAGGGTGCAGGGCATATTTGAACACATTTGAATTAGGTGAGCATGGTGGTGTGGTTTTCCTTTGTTTTACCCCTAGGTAACTGGGGTCATGGAAAAAGTTTCATATTTCTGTTTGTACTGCTGGGGCATTGTATCGTCTCTGCTTTTCTGTGACTGGTTATCTTTGAACATGTTTGGGTTAGGACCTGAACAAAACTAGCTCTTTTGTCAAGCTCACAGTGTCTCAAAAGGCTTAGCCAGGCCATCTGAGCAGATCCTCTGGTGTGTCCAGGAATCATTCAGCACATAGCACACACCTAAGTTGAATAGTTGAGTGTTTTGTAGTAGCTACTTAGAGGGAATTTTTTTTAAAGTCCTGCCTTGCCAAGTGTATTAGTCAGAGTTCTACAAATGAACAGAACTGATAGCATACACATATTCATGCATGCATACATACCTGTATGCGTGTGTGTGTGTGTGTGTGTGTGTGTGTGTGTGTGTGTGTTATATAGGGGATTTATTAGGGTAGCTTACATGCTGTTGTTTGAATAGTCCATCAGTGACTGTTCTTGACAGAAAGGCTGAGAATCTGGTGGTTGTTCAATCTACAAGTCTGGATGTCTCAGCAGTTCCAGTTTGGTGCTAGATCTGAAGGATTGTTGGAGGGCTTTGGGTCTTCAATTTGTATTTGAATCCTGAAGACGTTAGATTTAAGACTAGCTGTAGCAACAGGATAGATAGACTTGGCAGTGAGAATTAAAGCAAACAGGCAAAAAGTAAAGCTTTTTTCTTCCATGTCCCTTTTCCTGGGTTGCCATCAGATAGGGCAGCTCAGATTTAGGATGGGCCTTCCTGCCTTAAATACTGGAGCACCTACAGCATGGGCTTTAGCTGATTCCACTAAAGCTGACAGCCAAGATTAGTCATCATATCAGGGTCATTGGAGTTCGACATTTAAACATTAAAATGCATTTAAACATTTAAACATGCATTATCATGTTAATTATGTGAAATCTTGGGACAACAAATACATAATGATTAACTTATGAAAGCTTGCCAGCAAATACCATGAAGACTTTGTTTCGTGTTTTATGTATAACTGTTATGTTTTCTCCTTTTCGTTTTACTTTAAAGGGTTCTAGGTCTGGTATGAGTGTTGGCTCTCGGAGCCTTAACTTGTCAAGAAGAGACTCAGAAAGCACCCGACATGACTCAGAGACTGAGGATATGTTATGGGATGACCTTCTCCATGGCCCAGAGTGCCGGTCATCTGTCACCAGTGACAGCGAGGGGGCTCATGTAAATACCCTTCATTCAGGGACCAAACGCGACCCCAAAGAAGATGTTTTTCAGCAGGTACATGAAGACAATGATTAAAATAGTGTGCTAGTTACTGTTTGCCAACTTAACAAAAACTACAGTCCCAGAAGAGGGAACCTTCAATTGAGGAATTGCCTTGATCAGATTGGCCTGTCGGCTTGTCTGGGATTTTTCTTTTGGTTGATCATTGATGTGGAGGGGTGTACTGGGAGCTGTGCCATCCCTAGGCAGGGAGGCCTGGGTTATATAAGAAAGGTATCTGAGCAAGTTGGTAAGCAGCATTTCTCTGGGGTTTCTGTTTCAGTTTTTGCCTCGAGATCCCATCCTAACTTTTGTCAGTGATAGGCTGTGAATTCGAAGTTTTAACGTGAGATAAACCCTTTATTTTTTGTCAGTGTTTTACCATTGCAACAGAAACAGAACTAAAGTAGATAGTTGATACTTATTCCAAACCTAGCACTTGTCAGCCACGGCATCATGTCTGAGCTTTGCAGCAGTCTTACAAGGGCACTGTTGTCATCCCAGTTTAGGATGGGGAAATTGGGCACAGCTTGTTAAGAGAGGAGAACTTGCAAAAACTCTATGGTTGCCTTGACCTCAATTTCTCTCCCTGATACTTGGCTCATTTTCCTTCAAATAATCTTTACTCTTTCTTTTCTCCAAGTGGCATTGTTAGATTGGGACTGTTTTATGATCTCTTGAACTTCATGTTTCATAAAAATTATGCAGAAATGGCATTGTTTATGCCTCTGGTAAGCATATATCAAGTGATACTGATCTCAGGTTTAGTCTAGAATCCTAGATTCCTTAGAAGACATTTGACTTCTACATTTGTAGATTTTTTTAATCATCTGTTACATGCTGAGACAGTTTTAGGAATGCTGTGAAGAAGCCAGTGAGATGCACGGCAAGAGTAAGCATCCTCAGGTGGGCAGTGCGCCTCTGCTGAAGCTGTGCCTGAGTCCCCAGGGATGGCGGGTAAAAGGGTGGCAGTTGGTTCTCATGGCAGTCTCTTGGGTGGCTGGCATTGCTTTAGTTTTTATTCTTTTGCCTATTTCCAAACCACCTTGCACATAGCAGTGGGTAGGGTTTTTTGATCGACTTCCCCGTGAAGTCACAGTTGGGGATTAACGTTTGTGCTGCTGAGGAGCAGCCGCCTGCTTCTGTGCTTGCTCTAACACAGTGTCATCGTGTCAGTCCTTACCTGCTTTCTGCATGTGTGCTCTGATTCAGCGGCCATCCTGCTGCTTTTTGAAGCTCAGCCTGGACCTTTACTTTTGGGTTTGATCCTTTTCATTCTTTCAGGCAGGTCTTGGCTGGGTTTCTTTTGGAATCCTTTCCTGTGACTCCTCAAGAACTCTTCTCATAATTAAAGTCCAGTGACTTTAATTATGTTTCCTTTAGTAGTCTCTAAGCTCATAGATAGCAAGGCCATGTATCCTTTTGCCCTGTACCTCAGGGTAGCCTGACATTTGCTATCTAGCCCAGTTTGATCCCAAACTTTGCTAGCCTCCTCCATCAGCCTC
Organism: Apodemus speciosus; assembly: GCA_002335545.1. Lineage (NCBI taxonomy): Eukaryota > Metazoa > Chordata > Mammalia > Rodentia > Muridae > Apodemus > Apodemus speciosus. The sequence goes on along the minus strand of BDUI01000541.1, from coordinate 59,494 downwards.
CAGAATACCAAGACTACATGTACTGYTGTGATGTGCCCTGTTCTTTAAGCAAGTTCTGCAGCAAGCACTTCATAAGTATTTGCTGCATATAGTAAAAATCAATAAATGTATAGATTTCATTGCTATCAGTGAAATTAATAAACACTTGGCATCTTTACATGGTAGAAAAAGAAGTACTCCCTTTCTAGAAGCTATCTATCATATGTTCCTGTTCTAGAGCTGTCATTTTAGTTTGTGGATACAACGATAGTGATGATACAATCTCTGATTTCAGAGCAAAGTTGGCTTAAGGGTGTGGTGAGGAGCACTTGGAGAAAAGGCACCTGAGTAGGTAGGACAGGCTCAGCAGAGGAGTTTGGGGGCTGTTGTCATGGTGACGGTCAATTCTAGCTTTGGATCACCTATGCTTTTCCATGTCCTTAAGCCCCAAAAACATCCCAATTGTTTAACCTCTAAGGCTTTAGGCCCTCTTTCCCCCCCTCACTTCCTGCTCCTCCCACTGTAGTCTGTGGTTCTAGAGGTCCTTTCCTTAATACCATGTCAGCACACCATGTTCCCTTCATACGTTCCTTGTATATCCTGGATCCTAGCTCTCCAGATGAGACCACCACACAAGTGGTTCTGAGTGATGGATGGGCTTTGAGATAGAGAATGAATGTAGGATGAGACTGAACACTGGAGTCTGGGAGTGGGAAAGCAGGAGAGAACTGAGGAAAGATGGAGTGGATGGGAACAGTTTTTTTTTATCTTTTTTTCTTCCTAGAACCATTTATTCTGGCTTCAGAATTCAAGTCCTGCCTCTGAGCGAGTTAGTGCAATAATCTGGGAAGGAAACGAGTGCAAAAAGATGGATATGTCTGTGTTAGAGATAAGCGGCATCATCATGAGCAGGGTAAGAGCGGCTGTCTGTGAGAACCTGTTCATTGATGAAGACTTGTTTAACATAAGCTTGACACAGACTAAAGACATTTGAAAGGAGGGACCCATGAAATCAGGCTGCAGGCAATCCTGAAGATCACTTTCTTAATTAGTGATTGATGGGAGAGGGTGCCCATGGTGGGTGAGACGCTGTGCTGGTGGTCCTGGATTCTGTAACAACACAGGCTGAATAAGCTATGAGGGAAAGCCAGTAAGCAGCACTCCTCCATGGCCTCTGCAGCAGCTCCTGCCTCCAGGTTCCTGTCTTGTTTGAGTTCCTGCCCTGACTTCCTCAGTAGTGAAGTGTTACCTGGAAGTGTGAGCTGCAATGAGCCTTCTCCCCAAGTTTCTTTTGGTCATGGTGTTGCATCACAGCAATAGTGCCCCTAATGAAAACAACTTTAGACTTTGTACCATCAGATGCCCAGGTTTGCCCTGCAGCCATTCCTTAGACTGAATCCTAGTTTGTAGCAAGTCGTAAGACTGTTCACATGGTCCTCGCTTTGGTGCTGGAGATTGAATCCAGGGCTCCCACTTGCTTAGCCCTAATGCCACGCCTAGTCTTCCTGTTTGCTTATTTGTATTTGTTTCAAGACCCGTCTTTAGTGTTCTAAATGGTATTTGGTAAATACTTTGGTAGCTCCCTTTCCTGTGTGGTACTGACGGAGCTTTTCAATTGGGTTGCAGGTCAATGCATACGAGCAAGGTGTTGGCTATCAGATGCTGGGGAATGCAGTCACCGTTGGCTTAGCGCTTTTCCCGTTTTTATATCGACTTTTCCGAGAGAAGAGCTTTGACCAACTAAAGTCCATCTCAGCAGAGGAGGTTTTGACCCTCTTCTGTGGTGCGCCGCCTGTCACACCTGTTGTTATTTTGTCTATAATTAATTTTTTTGAAAGATTGTGTCTTACGTGGATGTTTTTTTTCATGATGTGTGTGGCAGAGAGAACATATAAGCAGGTGAGTGGACAGGCAGCGTTTGTCACCGCCGCACCCGTTTGTCACCGCTGCATCCGTTTGTCACCGCTGCACCCGTTTGTCACCGCCACACCCGTTTGCCACTCTGTTGACTTGTTTTGTTCCTTTGACTTTGAGACTTGTGCATCTAATCTTCATGTGGTTGACTATTTGAAAAACACATTATAATCTGAAATCTTTAAAAATATTTAAATGTCTCCCCCCCCCAAATATATATATATTTAAATGTTCTTCCTGTTCTTTGGCAGTTTCATACGTGTATTATTTTGATCAATGCACCCCTATCACCTTCTCCTGTCTGTCCTCCTGCTCCTGTCAGTCCTCCTGCTCCTGCATTAACCCTCTCTTCTTCTCATCAAGTCTCCTTTCTGTTTTATGGTTTTTCTAAACAACCCCATGAGGTTGTTTGCGTGAGTTTGGGTGTGGGGTTATTAGCTAGAGCAAGACAACTTGGTACATCACAGATGAAGAACAGCCCAGCCCTGGGCTTCGTCCTGTGCTGGTCTTATGCAGCTGTGAGGCAGCAGCTATGTCATCTGAAGAGGCCTGTGTGTAGATACAAGTGGCGTAGGTTGCTGACTGCTCACCCTCAGGACTTTGAGTTTTATCCGTAGCATATAGTGCTACTGTATAGTGGCAAGGTCATAATGTTTTTGTAATAAAAAGGCCAAGTAAAAAAATGGACTGAAGTCTGGTGGTGAGTTATGGACTGAGGATTTACTATGTTGGGGATGTGCAACAAGGAATTTAATTTTTAAATGGAATTTTAATCCTAGAGTCAGCCAGAATTATGTATAAACATTAGAGGTTGTGAATGTTGAGGACTCATTCAGAGTTCCAAAGGATATTCCTTGCATGCATTGAGAACGTGCTGTATTTGGAAGAAGTGCTTCACTGGGATGGACTTTAAAGTGAACACTGCTATTCTGAGGAACCACTGGATAAGACTTTGATTTTGTTTAACACTTTAAATATCCCAGGAATACTATTGATGGTATTCGAACATATACCTAGACACATGTACATTTTATTTTGTATTTATGTTTTTAATTGCCTTTAGAGATTTTTATTTGCAAAACTCTTCAGCCATATTACTTCTGCCAGGAAGGCCAGGAAATATGAAATACCTCATTTCAGACTTAAAAAGGTGGAGAACATTAAAATATGGTTATCGCTGCGCTCCTATCTAAAGGTGAGCTGTTTTGATTAACTGTGGWATATTTGTAGGACTATGGAAAACATATGTTGATGATTCTGGCTAGAGTTGCAAAGTGGGCAGGGATTTCTGGTCACTGGAAAATGATTCAGTAGTGAGCAGACTGTCGGAGGCCATGTGAGACGTGCTGTACTGACAGAACTGGAGTGGTAGATGTGTAAGGTAGAGGGAGAGACGGTCGCCCAGGACAGAGCTATGGCTCGCATGCTTTTCTGACTGGGAAAGATCCTGGCTGAAAACATGTTAATTTGAAAAATATGGCTGTTAGTGTTTCAGATTGATACCTAAAATATGTTAAAATGCTTTGCCAGAGATTTCTCACATGAATGTACTACAGCTTAAAGCTAATGGTGTGAAGCTGCTGTCTGATCATATCCTATGTCTTCCTCTGCAGAGGCGGGGTCCGCAGCGCTCAGTGGACGTGGTTGTGTCCTCCGTCTTCTTACTGACACTGTCAATTGCTTTTATTTGTTGTGCACAGGTAAAGTTTCATATCTGTTTTAATGGAAGGGAGAATTCTAGGCAGTGCCCACTTGGTTTTATAGCGGGTTGCGGTGCACTTAAGTGTGTTTTGAGTGTGTCTCCATGCCTTTCACTATCTTGGAGACCTGTTATATATGGTATCTTTTTAAGTGGGAACATTGATGTCCTTGACAATTCTTAGATGTTCAAAATTAGTTAAGATGGCAGCTTTTGACTGTAAAGCTGCCACAGTCTGATAGTTGTAAGTAGGGAATCACCCACATGCTTTCTTGAGCATTGYTAGCTTGCATTCTTGGGGACAACTTTCTTATTCTTTTACTGTTCATCTGTTTACTTGGTGAGGTATAATCTGCTTTCTGCTTGTTTTGAGGTCTAAATTGTTCCACATTTGACTGATATGGACCYTCTTGAGGGCTGTGTCCTGTTGATAGCCTTTATCTTCTTTTAAAAGTATTTATATTCTTTCCTCATTGTAAGAAGTTACAGGCTTTCTGGACATGGTGGCACAGGCCTTTAATCTCAGCACTTGGGAGGCAGAGGCAAGCTTGACACCAGCCTGGTCTCCAAAGTGAGTTTCAGGACAGCCAGGGCTGCACAGAGAAACCCTGTCTTGAAAAAAATAACAACAAAAAAGTTACATGCTCACCACACATCTTCCCATTTGAATGTTAACTGTAGTGGTCAGAGAATAGACTCGACTGTTTTCAGTCCTTTGAAATGGGTAGAGGCTTCCTTTATTCCCTGGCATTGCCTGCCTGTTTTATTAAATTTGCCATTAGCACTTTGGGTTGTGTCTGCTATTGCTGAGAGCAGTGTTCTCTGGTCTTGTAATTGCATTGTACAAGTTACATGATCAGTTTGGGTTGCTTTTTGCTCTTGATGGAAGTATGCTTAAACCCATCATGATTGTGAAGTTGCTTATTGCCAAGGTTGCTTTAAGTGTTTTTGTTTGCTTGTTTACTTGAGACACAATCTCATGATGTAACCTAAGATAGTCCTAAATGGTGGCAGATGCCTGTAACCCCACTAGTTGAAAGGATCAGGGGTTCAGAGAGGCCATTCTTAACTAGATATAATTATGTATATAGCCTGGGTTGTATGGATCCCATGGATTAAAGTCAGGTCCCCAGGCTTAGTAGCAGGTAAGCTATCTTGCCAGCCCTGGGTTACCTGCTTCTTATCCAACCTCATAGTCTTAGTTTTGGAGTACCTTACTTATTTAAATGTACAATAGTTACTGTCACTACAAATACTGTAGCTTCCTGTTCGGAACACCTATTTTTCTTTTCTGTCTCTCATTATCTTTTTATTAATATTCCATTTAGTCTTCTGTTTACTTAAGAATTTGTAAATATTGTCTGAGTGGTGACCTCAGAAATGCGCTGTGTGAAGCCTAATGAAATGGTTGGTTTAGTATAGTCTAATTATAGCTTCCTTGGTAATGACATGGGTTTTTTTTTTAAAAAGGATTTATTTTATGTGTATGAGTGTTTGTATGTCACTTCTGGAGTCCCAGAGAGGGGCCATTGGATCCCTTGTAACTGGAATTACAGACAGTGGTGAGCTGCTCTGTGGTGCTGTGAATTGAACTCTTGACCTCTAAAAGAGCACCCAATGCTCTCAACTACTACAAGATCTTAGTACACTTTATTTCATTTATCTGTTCCTTTGTGTATTAAAATTTATACATATTTAAGACCCAAGGTATAATCATTACATTATGTAGCCAGCTGCTTCTCAGACACATCTGTTGCTCCATGTCTGTCCCCATCACAGTCTCTGGTCTCCCTGAGTCACTTTTTTGAGTATTATTCAGTTTGAGCTACTGTGCTTCAGATGACTGTTTTCCCAATTTGTTCATTTGAAATGTCTTTTTTTCTTTTAGAATTTTAGCCAGGATCTCATGTAGTCCTGGATGGCTTCCAGCTCACTATGTAGACAAGGATGATCATGAACTTCTGATCCTCCTGCCTCTACTCTCTGAATGCTGGAATTATAGATGGATGTCCCACTATCAGCTCACTTATTTTTTTTTTTTTTTAAGAATATTGTTTGGTGGGAATAGAACCCTAGGTTGCCTACTAGTTGTTTGTGTTTTCTTTTCAGTACTTCTGGGATTGTTACCCATTTCTTTTTCTTCTTTGAGACATGATCTCATTATTTAGTCCTTGCTGACCTGAAATTCTTGCTGCAGGTTAGGCTGGTCTTGAACTCACATATATCCACCTGTCTCTGATTATAGGCTTATGCCACTGCACCTAACTCTATTGCCTTTAGATTTCCATATTTTGTCTTGTGAAATTGTTGTTAGTCTCTTTGTTACTTTATAAAAAAATAACCTTTTTCTCTGGCTTAAGAGTCAGAGTGGTTTTGTTTTGTAGGCTGTGATACTGCTGTGATTTGTGGAATTGTGTAAGGACTGTTGAAGGGCTCAGTAGCTGCTGCCAGTTGGGACTTTCCTCATCTTGTTAGCTTCTTGACCATGGTGACCCCTACCCAGACTAAGCTTATGAGCTTTGCTCTTTTAGAACTCAGGGTTAAGAAGCTGAGATATTAGTGATAGGTTCTGGAGAAGAAGGGCCATTGCAGCCAAGGGCATCATTTCAAACCAAGGCTGGTGTTAGTGGAAGCTCACAGGGTCCTGTGAGGCCATGGAGTTAGCCAGGAGGGAAGGGAAGAAAGGGGGCAACTGCTTGGTTGACATCCTGCATATTACAAGGTCTGCATTTGTCTTCCTCAAGAATTCCTTTCTAGAGTTTCTCAAGAAATACCTTTCTTGGGCTTTCTTGAGTGAAGTTCTTCACTTTTAAGTCAGTAAGTTTTAAAGTAAAACCGTAAGACACACAGTAGGCCCTCAGTGCAGCCATGTTCCCATGCTGTATCTGAATCCTAAACTGGAATAGAGCCAGGCCTTCAGGGCTCTACCCAGCCTGGCCTGAGCGCCTTAGACAGGCAAAATTAGAGCAGAGTGGGCGGCCACCGTATGTCTGGGAGCACTGGCAACTCGGAGCTGGACGTCCTTGTTTCTTACCTTGCTCCTTGCAGACCCCTGCAGTCTTTCATGAACAGGAAAAATATAGGAAATTTGGAGAACTACATAATAAATAAGTAAACGTGAGCATTCAGCTCCTCTCCTTTGAGGAAACTGTAGATTGCTCGGAAAGTTTTAAAATTGACACAGGAGTAATTCGGTGATATTAAGACAGCTATTATCCGGGCACTATTAGGCATGTGGCCTTTAATCCCAGCACTCGGGAGGCAGAGGCAGGTGGATTTCTGAGTTCCATGCCAACCCGGTCTACAGAGTGAGTTCCAGGACAGCCAGTGCTACACAGAGAAACCCTGTCTTGAAAAACAAAACAAAACAAAACAAAACAACAAAGACAACTATTGAGAGTGGGTAGAGGAGCACTCTCATAGAGGCAAGGGGGGGTGAGAGGGAGGATGGGTTGGGGAGTGGTGGAGGGGTACTAGAGAAGGGGATATCATTTGAAATGTAAATGAAAAAAGACAACTTGAACTTTTTCTGGTCCTTTGATAGGTTCTTCAAGGTCACAAGACATTTCTGAATGATGCTTACAACTGGGAGTTCTTGATCTGGGAAACAGCATTGCTGCTTTTCTTGCTTCGCCTGGCCTCACTGGGGTCAGAAACCAACAAGAAATACAGCAATGTTTCCATCCTGCTCACAGAACAGGTAGTGATGGGTCCCATCAACGTGCTGGAGTCATTAACTGTGACCTCACATCTTTTGCCACTCTGTAATTATCTTTTCTCCTGTATCTTAGATGAGTGTAACACCTCTGTCTTCTGCCTAGGACTGGGAGAATGAATTGCTAATTGGCTGAAAGTACTTTGCTATACTATAGAGGTGTTTTGTTATTGTTGTTGTTTTTGTTAAGAAGGGAACATGCAAATACATACTAAGATTGACAGATGTTTCTTGTGAATATGGAGTGATAATAATGCATTTTCTATGTTAATTTTGATTTTAGGTTCAAATTTTCCATATACATTAAGTAAACACACTTGGGATAATTTGTTTTTATTTTTTATTATTTTTTTGGCCTTAGAGTCATAGTGGATAATTGTTCCTATAGGGGAAAAATGAGGAATTAATAAGTTAAACAGCTATCTTTTTTCTCTATCCATAAATGCTTCTTGAAGATACGACATTACTTGGGGGAGATTGGTAAGAGTGAGACATAGCATTTGAATTCAAGGGATTTGTATGCTGATTATGTTACAACTAATTTTTTTTAGTATTTTGATAACTTGTTTTATCAGTGGTTGTTTTAAGTTTCACTCTTAAGTAGCTTTTCTTTACCAGAAAGGTAACTGATGGGGAGAGGCCGCGCTCCACAGCTGCTGAGGCCACAGACCCAGACACACTGTACTTGAAAAGATCCCCAAATCTGCCAAGTTTTATGCAATGTGTATTTTTTTCTGTCAAATTTGTCTTACTCTTTTTTCTTTCTCTTAGATTAATTTATATCTTAAAATGGAAAAAAAGCCAAATAAGAAAGAACAGCTCACTCTAGTAAACAATGTATTGAAGCTGTCCACAAAGTTGTTAAAGGTAAGTAGGCCTCAGCTGCGCACTCTACAGCGTGAGTTAGTCAGTGCTTAGAAAAACAAAGGGCAYGTGAAATCGTGGCTGTACAGGCCAGAGCTGTCAGAAGCTTTCAGAAGCTAAGTAGGGAGAGTGACTTCCATTACCCTGCTGGGCTGCTTAGTCAGAAAGGGAACTTGTTTCTTCTGGAGGAGGCTGGCTTGTTCTTGAGGATATCCCTGCGGGCTATGGTTTGGCTATGGAAAAGCAGACCTCTGTTGGCCCATGGACAGGGTTTGGTCTGGTGTTAGTGCTTAGACCTGCCAAGGGGCCATCAGCATGGCCAAGCCCCCTGGCATTTGTGTCATCCCCACATATCCAGGGCAGGAATGATGCTGGAGGTGCAGATGTTCAAGCCCTCACTCCCTGAGGTGCTAACATCACTAGTGTCACTGGGCCTGAGGAGTCTGCTGCTCCCCTCACTCACTGTGGCTGCTTAGGCTGGAGGTCCAAGGCTCTGGAAGTCGTCAGGAAGCTGCCTTCATGCCGAGCCCAAGGCCTTCAGCCTTTTTATCGTTGCCTTCTGTACGGGCTGTGGCTGCTAGGTCTTTGTACCAGATATTCATCTATGTAGCCAAAGGGCCAGTCTGCTTACAGGGCCCAGGCTCTGGCTGCTGGCAGGTCAGTGTTTTTATGCAAGATAGATGAAGTAAATTAAGTTTGTTTTGAATTAAGTCATTAAATTCACATTTTACTACTTAGAAAAGATATCCAACCAGTGCTAGACAGTATAGGTTCTGAATGCTGACATGATGGTTTTGGATTAATGGGAAAGAATTTTCAGTCTTATAATCTATGGTCTAATGGTTACTCATCTCTCTTACTTTTTTTTTTTTTTTTGAGAGAGTTATAACTATATACACATTTCACTGTGTAGGCCAGGATAGCCTTTAACTCACATAGACCTGCCTGTCTCTGACCTTCAGCTGCAAGGATTAAAGGCACTACTTTTTTTTTTTTTTCTTTGAGAGAGGGTTTCTCTGTGTAGTCCTGGCTGTCCTGGAACTCACTCTGTAGACCAGGCTGGCCTBGAACTCAGAAATCCGCCTGCCTCTGCCTCCCAAGTGCTGGGACTACAGGCGTGCACCACCATTGCCCAGCAAGGCACTACTTTTTAAAAAAAGTATTAATGACGTATTGCTCCCTTCCACTTTAACAAGGTTAGGTTAGGCCATGGAAAGGCTGGTGAATCCCTCACAGATTTCTCTGCAAGTAGCTCTGGGATATTGAGGAAGAGCCATAAGCAGCRTCCTCAAAACCCAGCATGAGGTAATGCCGRCTGTTGGGAAACTGAGGTTCATTTCAGTTCCTTCATCCTTGTAGGAGCTGGACACACCATTTAGACTCTATGGACTGACCATGAACCCCTTAATCTACAATATCACAAGAGTAGTCATCCTTTCTGCTGTCTCTGGAGTTATAAGTGATCTTCTAGGATTCAACATAAGAGTAAGTGTCAACAGTGCTCTGTAGCTTTTGTTTTAATATTGTGTGTACGTGGAACCAACTCTGAAGGACATTTGATTGACTTGGTGGTTTACAGGCTTAGCTTTCCTCATTGTATAGAACTAAAAGACTGAACTCTTGATCAAATGAAAAATCCAGTTTTGAATTTCATGTCAGTGCCATGGTCTTGGTGAACATGTTACTGTGACCCAGGGAAATACAGGACTGACTGAAAATCTGCAAAGCATTAATAGTAGGTGCCACTTTTGATCTGGAAGTGTTTATTTTTTCTTCTTCCATTGTCAGAATTGTTTATTTCTTCCTATATAAAGGTTCTTATAGAAATATGTTTGAAAGTTCCTCAAAAAATTAAAAACAGAAGTACCAGATGACCCAGCTATTTCACTCCTAGGCACATACCCAGAGAACTCCATTCACTACCACAGAGATATTTACACCTCACATTTATTGCTGCTGTAATCACTGTAGCAAAGAAGTGGAACAAACCTACTTGTTTATCAACTGGTAAACAGATGGATAATGAAAATCTGGTCCACATATAAAATGAAATACTATTGAGCTTTAGAAAAATGAAATTGCAAAATCTGGAGGAAAATGGGTGTACATAGGATGTATAATATTAAATTAAGGTTACACAGTCTCAGAAAGAAAAAAAAACCCTGCATGTTTTCTATCCTATGTGGATATTAGCCTAAAATATATCCCTGGACATGTATAGACAGGCAGACATGTGGATACAGTGTAACACGCAGAAAGGAAAACAGAACGTAGCCGATGCTAGTGATGGAGAGTGTGAAAGGACATGAGGTTCTCCCAGTGTCAGCTGTACTGGATCTTGTGTGTATGTTGGTGGATAAGTGCACAAAAGCACAGCGCAGGGAACTAGAGCAGCGTAGGCTTAGCACTTGGTGCTTTTACAGGGGACCTGGGTTTAGTTCTTGCTGCCCACATGATGGTTCACAACCATCCATAACTCCAGTTCCAAGGGATCTGACACACTCTTCTGACTCTGGTCAGGCATGCATGTTGTACACATACATACATGCAGGCAAAACACATAAAATTAAAATAAATCTTTAGAAATTAAATTACAGTGAAAGTAAAAAGTTCAAAACCATAATTGATAATGAAAGTACACAGTCCAGTGTGGCACACCACGGCTCAGGACATACAGACAGTCATTGGGATGTGGACTTCGCATCTGCCTAGCTTCTGTGCGATGTTTTTTATTTGCAAGATTTTATAATTTTAATAAAACAGTAAGTAGTCTTTTAGTTCATAGTCATATGAATATACATCTAAATACCACCTATTTGTCTTATAGCTAACTCTTTTTTGGGGGGTGATTTTGTTTTCTTAGCTGTGGAAAATTAAGTCCTGAGCTGAGATGTGAGCCTAGACTCTGTTCTGGCTGGTGTCACTCACTGCTCCCCACTGAGGACAAAGATGGCTCACAGAACCCAGGGACCTCACTTGCAGGCTCACGTGCGCAAGCGTCTCTGCTCAGCCCCGTCTAACAAATGGAGTCTCGGCACATCCTTTGCCCGGGCACAGGGAAACCTGCACATTCCTGTTCTCAAGCTACGGGAATAGTCAGCAAACTAAAGCCTGCCTCCCAGAGACTTGGACTGTTTCCTGAGCCAGGACGTTGATCTTGGAGCCTCCAGTACTGTGCTAGTTATATTCACTGTAAATAGTCTTTTGGGTAACCATGGTACATGCCCAAAGCATGAAGCAACTATCTTTTATTGGAAATATGCAAATGCAGTACTTTTCTATTATAGTCTATGGATTGGGGATTTCTCTATCAAAAAGAGAGAAACTATTTTAGGTTGAATCCAAATAAAAGAACTTTACTAGAGAATTTCAATTTCTAGGCTTTTCTTTTCAGTGAGGGTGGAAGAATGCAATAACTTGAGACAAACTTTTGCTCATTTTGGAGAGAACCTCATTCTGAGTTAAGCCTGTAAGTACAGTTGTTGGTTAGTCGTGCATGCTCGTGAGTTTTCAGCATGCCCATCAGATGGCGTGGCCTCTTACGGTTTGCCTGCTGTGCAGTGGCATGTATCCAGCCTCTAGTACATTTCAGGTGCTCAGTGTCTAACGATTGGCCATACTGTGCCTCCGAAGTAGCGTTACTTAGTGCCCATCATGCACTCGGTTAATGGAGCCTTGGTTTCCGTTCCTTATGTTCTTGTCCTTGCCTCTCCCCAAGTGGATATCTCTGGTGTTAGCTGGTCTTGCTGTTTCTAATTGTGGCTTGTCCCTCCTGCAAGCCTGTGTATCAATACTCCTGGGAGACCAGTTCTTTCTAGGAGGAATTTGGATATGAAAAGCTGTGGTACAGGGTCAGCTCTGGGGTGCAGACAGAAACCAGAAGGATCCTGTCCCCAGCTGTTCCTTGGTACCAGTGTTGTGACAGCTCTGGGAGGGCCCTTCTTGGGCCAGGAATTTGAACAGAAGTGGTGGTGTTACCTGTGCTCACAGGCGTGTCCTGTCTCCTGGGAGACCAGCTCTCCCGATGGCTTTTGTGTATGTAGTGCTGTGGCATAGCATGGTTGCAGAAGGAAACCGGAAGCTTCCTGTCCCAGGCTGCTCCTCGGTTCCTGTGTCCTGAACCCTGATTCAGGGTGGGTCCCTCTGAGCAGCCGTGGTAGTTTTACCTGCACTCACAGGCTTGTCTGCACTCCTCTCCAGGTGCTATTTGGGTCTGGAGCCCTGGGTCAGAGGATCAGCTCTGGGCCAGCTATGCATGTACTCTGATCTTCTGAGCCATCCCTTCAGCCCCCTTTACAAATTCTCAACGCAGGAAAATTGATGAACTTAGAGATGAACTTCCCAAGTCTACAGAGTATAGATCTTTCTCTGTTCAAGTCCCCTGCTAAGTGTCTCACATTTCTTACCTGTTAAGTAAGTATAATAACTACCTAATGGGGTTTTTATTGTTTAATGAGTGTGTAAAGTACTCAGCAGTTAATTCCACTGTAAATATTATCATTATCTAATATCCTTTTAGAAATCTGATAACTTTATAGCTGTGAAGATACAAACAAGTATAGGTAGTGGATCAGGAAGAATACTCACTTATCCCAAGTGCTGTGACGGAGGGAGCTATACATTTTTTTCTTTTAACAAAAGTTCCATTGATCTGTGTGCATATATATATATATATATGAGTGTATGCTCACATATGTTTGTATGGGGCGTTGTGCATGTGTCGAGGTCAGCAAAGTAAGTCTGGTGTCCCTTATCAGTCTCTGCTGATTTATTTGAAGCAGGGTCCCTTGATCCTGGTGTTCATGTTGTTTTGACCAGGCTGGAAACCAGTGATCCTGTATCATAACCTGGATCCCCACCTCAGAGCTGACTTGTTTTGTGGGTATTGGGATATAAACTCTATTCATTACTACATAGAAAGTGCTCTCAACTGCTGAGCCATCTTTCCAGCCTAGGAGCTGTGGTTCTTGAGGGAGATGTTATAAACCCCAGGCTTCAGCAGATGGCTCACAGAAACCATTTTCCTAAAGGAACAATTGTCTCAAATTTAAGTTTTGTAGAGTTGAACTATAAAAAGCTGGTGCTGTTTTTACTTGGAAACTTTACAGTGAATTCTAGTATTTACCCTGAGGGTTAGTATGAACTATGATTTTGCTGGTGTGTAAAAGGCTTACGTTTCAGGTAGGTAAACTTACATACAAAGGCAACTATTTGTCAACTTTGCAATCATTTGTTGCTCATTTGCTTTTTTAATATCCAGTCACCAAAACTGAATAGCAGAATAGGCATTTAAACCTATTCTGCTGAAATATTTCTAAGTCTGTACTACATATAAAAGATACTTTAACTGAATATAAGATTTTAGGCTTAAAAAAAGTAGTTGAATGCTGTGAGTGGTGGTGTCTCCTTTAACCCAGGCTCTAAGGAGGCAGAGGCAGAGGCAGATGGAGCTCTGAGCTTAGGCAGGCTTCATCCACAAGCAAGCTCCCAGCCAGCCACTGAGTTAAGACCCTGTCTCAACAATGCTTTCTGGATTTCATTGTTTCTGACTAGAAGTCTTGTTCCTCTCAGATGAATCTGATGTTTAATTTGACTTACGATTTTTAGCTTTACCACTGACTTTGTGCAATTGAATTCTTTGTGTTGATGTAGTTTTCTTCATATCATTATGTTGCAGTTTGTTGGAATTAAGGAATCTTTGGTTTATTGTTTTTGTATCATTATATAGATCATATTTTCTTTTCTTTTTCTTTCTTTCTTTTTTTGGTTTTTTCGAGACAGGATTTCTTTGTATATCCCTGACTGTCCTGGAACTAACTCTGTAGACCAGGCTGGCCTCAAACTCAGAAATCTGCCTGCCTCTGCCTCCCAAGTGCTGGGATTAAAGGCGTGTGCCACCATTGCCCAGCTAGATCATATTTTCACATGACCAAATTACAAAACTTTTTTGGCATTAAACAAGTTTTTTCTGCATTACAATCTGACTTGTCTCCTTTTAGGACTCAAACTCACGCGTGTATTAGGTTACTTGAAACGTCCCTTAGCTCACCAATGTTTATGCTTTTTCAGAATTTTTAATGCATTTTTTTTTGTGGTACCTCGAAGTTTTCTATTCTGTTCTGCACTAATTTGGTAATGTCATCCAGTGTAGTAATACTTAATTTTTGAGACAAGTTACACTGTGTAACTGAGGCTGGCCTCCAACTCCTGATCCACTTCCTTCTGTATGTTGGGATTATAGGTGTGTCTCTTCCAGCCAAAATACTTTCCATCTGTCAGAGTTTGATTTTGGTCTTAGAAATTCTGCATCTCTGCTTAAAATATTACCCTCCACATAATAAATATATTTACACATTTATATTTGCTATCTGTGTCACTTGGGCATTTGTTTTTATTGTGTTGTTTCTTCATTTAAGACACGTTTCTGTTTTACATGCCTGGTAACTTTATTGGCTGTGAATTTTATAGTGTTGGAGAATAGGGTATTGTAGTGTGCATTTTTTTTGGTAGTATTATTGAGCTTTATTTTGAAGTGCAGTTACTTGGAGACAGTTTGGGCATTTCAAGGATTACTTTTAAGTTTGGTAGGTGTGCCAGGAACAGCTAGACCTAGGATAACTTTGCTGCTAAAGCAACATCTTTCTGTGCGCTGTGCTTGGTCTTGTTTGTGATGAGGTTTTCCTGCACTGGTAATGTGATTACAGCCCTGTGTTACCTCTAGCACTAATTTCTCCTTCTTGACTCTTGGAGGCGCACTGTGCTTGGGTATCATGTGCTTATGCTACCCGTACCCAGCTAAACCCGCTTTGTCTCTTTTCATTTTTCACTGCTACCTGTAGGCAGTCTTGGGGCTCTCTCTCTCTCTCTTTTTTTTTTTTCCGAGACAGGGTTTCTCTGTGTAGCCCTGGCTGTCCTGGAACTCACTCTGTAGACCAGGCTGGCCTCAAACTCAGAAATCCGTCTGCCTCTGCCTCCCAAGTGATGGGATTAAAGTTGTGAGCCACCACTGCCCGGCCAGGGGTGGGGGGTGGGGGTGGGGAGCCTCTCCTTGTTTAATTCTATTATCTGTGCTGCCCTTGTCCAAAATCTGCTTCTAATTATCTTTAGTTTTTAGACTCATTTTCCTCACCTTAAAATGCTTTAGACCTTAGGTAGCTGCTCATGTAAAGGTTCAGTGTCTAGTGTAGCCCAGCACTGTAGAGGTTTGAATGAGATGTAGTGCTTAGCCTTGGACATTTGAATACTTGTTCTCAGTAGGACGTGCTGTCTGAAGGGTTAGGCGGGAGGCCTTTCCTGTGGTCACCCCCCAGGCCCTTCTGTCGGTGCTGCAGTTCTCTCCAGTCTGACCTCCTCTACTTTACTTCTTGCTGCATTCTACCACATCTCCTTTACCACGATTTTGAGCTTAGTAGGTATTTTCAAGTATTTCTTCAGCCGCAAAGAGTATTTTTACCTCTCACTGGATAGCTACTGAACAGCTTGGTAGGGTTCTCTACGGTAACCCTAGTTATCTGTCATCACTGTAGTAATTTCCTTCGTGTGTATCATACTCGTGCTGACTTGTGTCTCCTCCCCATTAGACTGTGAGCCCCTTGGAAGCAGCTGCTTTCTCCTTTACTCTTCAGAATGCAGAACAGTACTGGAGCCCCTAACATGCTTAGCATATGTACGCTGGGTGGAGAACAGTCCTCCTGTTTGTCACTCCTGTGCAGAGACCAATGTTTCATTTATTCCTGTGCACTATCCAGTTTCTTAGGCTTCAGTTCCCTAAAAGGGCTAAGATTTTGGTAATATTACATATTGAGAAATAAAACCAAAATGCAAAAATAGAATAAAGCTAATTGGGGTAGTAATAAGTATCAAAGAATAAGAAAATTGCCCATTGTTTTGTTTTTTACAGTGTTTTCCTGGGGAAAATCATCCTTCCTAAAATTGCTATGAAGGTATACTCCATAAACCTAGACATGTTAAGTTATGGTCACAAACACTATAAGCTAAACAATGAAGAGTCAGATAACGCCTTGTCTAATGGGAATATGGTTTTCTTTCAGCAAGAAAAATTATAAATAACTGGGTCTCTTAACGTGTCAGTTTATGGATTCGAGCATATTGTTCACTGGTGCTATGTAAAGCAAATCAGCCTTATTTTAAATTCAAATGAATGTTTTGAAAAATTTTAGCTGTACATCTTCCTAATAGGCCAGATGGGCCTTGTTCTCACACATGGTGATTTGGAGTTATCTGAGAACTCATTATTACACACATGGACCAGTGTAGTGATTTATCTTCTGTTTCTTGCAGTCACTGGTGCCTGTACTGAGCCACAAGATTTGAGCACAAATATACAGCGTTATATCTCTCTCTCCTACATGATACTCCAATAAGGTAGTACTCAGGTTAACTAGTGGTTGTCCTTAGGACAAAATAAGTTTCTTGGTTTGTGAATTTTGGCATTTTTCTTTTTGACTTTTAATGTACAGAGTATAAAATGGGCATGTATCTATAGGATTGTGAAAGCAGAGTTTAAGGCTAAATTAAAGCAGTTGGCTGTGTCCACATTTTAGACTATGAAATTTAGACTTTTCTACTAGATCAGATTCTTCATAAGCATTCATATATTCCCCATACTTAATGTTTCTTGTGTTAATGCCTTGAGACCATGTAGCCTTCACAGGTTCAGTTTTGTATCTCTATGGTATAGAGATTGAGAGCCTATCAAGTTAGTAAATGTGCCAGATGAATTCAGCTAACTAAAGATGGTAGCCTTTCCAGAATGGAAGCGTACTGATTGCTGACAAATACACAGCAGAAGCAGACAGACACCCAGACAACTGCATCTGTTGCTGATGAGAAAGCTGGTAGCTTTTAGGTGTGGGGCACTCCAGGACAGTTACCGTGCTGTAGTCCCACTTCCGTGTCTCTTCAGTCAGTGAGGTGTTCTTTGGTTCTAAGAGCAGAGGGTAGGGTACTCTCCAGTCTGAATCTTTGTGGAAGTCACTAGACAGAGCCTTACAGAAGTTCATACAAAACTTGTAACTCCATCTGTCCAGATGTTTACAAAACATTTGGTTTTCTATTTCTGCACATGAATAGTATCTTGACCATTAATTACTTTTCTAAATCTATGTGAAAGCACACCCAGAATGCATGAAGGACGTCTTGATGGACTTGGTTCTCTACCCTGTGAGTTCTGGGGTTGGAAGAGTTGGTGGAAAGTTCTTACTTGCTGAACCATCTTGTTGCCCCAGTTTCCTTTCGTTTAGTGAAAATATTCACACATGAAAAACAAGCAGCCAGATGCTTTCTGGGTCCCAGGTCAGATCCAGAGGTTGGCCCTGCTCCAGCTGTAACTGTCGGACGATAGTCCTGCCCGGGCGACTACTTAACAGCGTGTCCACAGAACGGTTGCGTTCCAGTTCAGCAGCCTTCGCTGTGACACATTTCCACTGTGGGCCTGGAACTGGAACTGGAATTTATTTTTAGTGTGAATTCATGAAATTATAGGAGTTTTTCTCCTGAAGAATAATAATTAACCAGCATTTTGAAGTAGGATTTAAGCAGTATATATACTAAGTGAAATGAAGTTGTCTATACATTTAATTATTTAAAACTATAATAAATAAAATAGTTTTAATATTGTGAATTGGCCGGACAGTGGTGGTGCACTCCTTTAATCCCAGCACTTGGGAGGCAGGTGGATTTCTGAGTTTGAGGCCAGCCTAGTCTACAGAGAAACCCTGTCTCAAAAAACAAACAACAACAACAACAACAAAAACCCCAAAAAACAAAAACAAAACAAAATTGTGAATTGCCATGGAACTCTGTGATCTTGTGATAAATGGTCTATTCATTAATCTATTATAAATGTGTAGTAACTGAATTCTAGTGAGATACATCTTTTCTTCCCTGGTAGTGGAGAAAAGGGACATTAAAAAATAGTATTAATAGAAAATGGCATACAACTCAAGGCTTTTATCCATATGTGAGATTAAGTACTGGCATCACTTTGTCTTCCTGACTGTGTTTGATGGCTCAGATCATGGCGGGACTAGGTCCCACAAACAGCGATTTAAATGATGCTGACAGTGAAAAAAAAAAGCAAGACAAACGTTTTTCTTTTTTAATATCTATATAAAAAATAACGAGCGATTTACAGATATTTCTCTAATCAGAACCTTAAGTGTATATATATATATGTATATATATAAAGGTACTGTACATATATAAACATTTACAACCAATACACCCATATTTTGCTCAGCATTCCAAGGCCACATTGCGAAGTCAGTATATAATCAGTACAGTGACATGTTACTTAGGAAGAGCCACATCATATTGACAACATGACATCAAAGTTATGTCACAGTTAACAATAAAAATAGGATTTGTATCACTAATTGTGGACTATAGGGAAAATAAATCATTTCTGTGGTACTAAATTCTTAGCATTTATCAAGCCTTCTAATTTGCGCTATTCAAGTAGTTTTGCGATGGGTTAAATACACTTCTGGGTGGAAGCATGTGTCACCACAGGGGCCAGTAGAGCTGTCACAGTGGAATTTGTCAGACTCACAAGGTAAAAGAATGAGTGTTCAAATACTCCCTAAATAGACAGTTTTGGTCTGAGAAACGTCTGTATTTATAAATGTTTCTGAATGCTGCTTCAGGGAACTAATGTCTTGATCTATTGTATGAGTTTAAGGATTGTCTCCAACTTTCAGCATTTTTATTAGACTTTTAAAAGAACTTTGAAAACTTTGTTTTTAAGTAATTAGCTAAAGGTTAGAGTCCCAGCACACAGTCTGTACCACAGTAGTCCTGACTTGCTGAGGAAGCCTAGACAGGCTCTGTTCTACATCCCCAGTGCTCGTGTGTCCCCCCTCGATGAACTCTCTGTCACAGGAGCCGGCGCTCTGTCTGGCAGTGGACTGTAGAACTGGCTTCATGATTACGTCCCTCACAAAAACCTACATAATATTTTGGGTCTTCAACTATATATTAAAGACTAAAGACTAATAATCAAACTACCGAGATGTGTAGCTCTTCTTTAGAGAGAAGCAGGCTGTACTTGCACAGGCTTCTCATACTTCCCCAAGACTAGAGGCGATCCGAGACTCACTACAGAAGGGGTGCAACATGGCAGGAGGTGGCTAACTCTGCTGCTTAGAGTACGTTCTCATTTTGAGCATTCAATTGTAAGGAATATCTTTAGCAGTTAAACACCTTACTTAGCCATAAAAAAGCATTTATAATATTTGCTCTTTCCTGTAATGTGATGTTTGTGAATTGCATTTTTAAACTAGGATGGTCAGAAGCTGTGAGAAGAGGCAAGTGCCCCCTTTAATGATGAGCTAACAATTTATCCTCTGTTTCTCTCTGTAAACATGCAACATGCTATTGAAAACATCTTCAAGCCAAACTGAACTGTTTGATGACTGGAAATATCAGAATGGGAAGGATTAAAACAGACATGATACAGTAGATAACTTGGCACAAACACAAAGTGAGTTGTGACCACACTGCTAAGATCATGTCATTGCTGAGCGAGCGGCCTGAGTAGGGCACGGCAGGTGAGCCCTTAGATGCAGCTCCTTCCTGAGCATGAGGAAGGGCAGCCGGCCAGGGCCAGGTGGGTCTTAGCAATCCCAGAAGCCCTTCATGCAGCCTGGCTACCTGGTATTGAAGAATTTCTGGGGGAAAACCACACCTCTCCCCCTTAAAAGTATGCTGTTTTAGTACAAGATTACAACTTACTTTACTTTGTTTTATAGCAGCTGGTCACAGCTGCTTGTCAGCCATGCCAGCAGCGCCTGTGACTTTATTTGCACGTGGCACCCTCCAGGGTCCCGGAGTGATGGGTGCTCTCTTAACTGGAGAGCCACTTTCAGGTGTGTCCCCTGCACGTTCCCTGCGTCTGTCAGTGACCTCCGGGTCTCTGCCTTTGTGATCTTCTACTTTACTTAACGCCATCTTCTCTTCAGGTTCCTGCTTGAGCTGCTTTGCTGAGAACTGGGTGTGTTCTCCTGTTTTGTCTCTACTTGTTTCTCCTGCTGTTGGCTTTCCTTTTTCCTTTTCAGATATTACCCTACTAGCAGTGTTGCTAGTCTTTTTGGATGGGAGAGATGTTTCATCAGCTTTACTGCTCTTTTTCTCTGGAGACCTTGTTCTGTTTTTTCCCAGCTGACTCTGCTTCAGATCTTTCCTGCTGACCCCTGACTTTTCTTTCCCATCTGGGAGCTGTTCAGTGCTGTCACTAGGGTGGCCTGCTGCCCTTCGACCCCCAGTCTCTGATAATTTGCCTTCAGTGTTTGACAGGCTGTTGCCTCCACTCTTTTGCTGCTTCTTGGGGCTAGAGGACCGTCCCCTGTCTTTTCTACAAGGATCTTGTCCAGAGCCCGCCTTAGTGGTGAGTGGACCTTTATTTTCTCCTTTCCTAGGGCTGAGTGACCGGTCTCTAGATTTTCCTTTGGGGTCACTTTTTAGGGGCCTGGGAATCTTTTCCAAATGTTCCTCTGAATGTCGATTAACTGACTTTTTGGGACTAGCAGATCTACCTCTTCGTGTAACACCATTTTCTCCTTTTAGTAGATTCTTCTCACCATGCCCATAACTTCTAGGTGGATCCTTCTTGTTCACATTTTTCTGGACTGACTGATACTTCGTCTCAGGCTGGCTTCCATTTAAAGTGCTTTTCTTTTCTTGTACAGTGTCCTTTACTTCTTCTGCCTTCTCACATATCTGAACTCTAATCAGAGAGTCTTCAGTTACTGGCACATGAGACTCTTCAAATGTGGAAGCAGAATGTGGAGATGGGAGAAGTGGTGGCTGTTCATCATAAATGACATTGGAAGATGAAGGACTGTTAGTATCCCAATCACCTAGAAAGTGATTGAGTAGAACATTGTTACACTCAAGGATTAGAAATAGGAACAGCCTATTTGAATTTTGAACGGACAGCCATTTGAATATTAGTGGTTGCATAGCCCGGGGAGATTACATAGCTTAGTCATGTTTACGTTGCTCTCTGTAAAGGCAGATGCTTATAGATATCTGCTCATGTATGGAGGGGAGATTTGTGTTATAGTAATTTTTCACGTAAGTACTATAAGACATATGTGATCTACAAATTCTTTATATTCATTTAGCCAAATAAGACACAAATAATCAAAGTGGACCAAATTGCCTGGTCCAATAAACTTACTAATTAAGCTATTATTACTGTCTAACTTAAGAATATACCAAAATCACTAGTAAAAAACACCAGACTGTGGTAGCCAAAATGTGGTTTATGGGCACTTTCTTGTTAGGCTGTCAAATTTAATGTCAAAAGGAGATTGAAAAAGTGCAGAAGACAGAAACAGATATATTTAATAGCATCATTTTAATTAAAAAGAAAATGAAAGAAGTGATTTAAAAGACATGCAAATTTACCAAGTCTTTTTAAGGAAAGACCAAGAAAAGCCCTGAAAGCCTTAATGTTGCTCAGGTTTCACGTAGGAGCACAGACCGGAAGGAGCCAAACCTGAAGAAGGAAGAGAAAAAGCCTAGGACTACGTGAAAACAAACCAGTACAGTTAGCACAGGTGTCCCTGGGAACGCGTGCCGCACGGGCAGACCGGGAAGATAACAGCGCCAGAGCACCACAGCTGGAAGGGACTGTAGGAGGTTATGTCTACACTTACCCTGCAGGAACTCGGATGGGCGGGAGATACTATTAAATGACATGGTGCTGCCTGTATTTATAGGATCATGCATTCTCAAAGTGATTTTTAAAAACACCGTGACAGTTCAAAAATACATACTGAAGCCAAGGGCGGTCACAGTCAGTGCAGGCGCAGACATATTATCTTAGGCTCACCTCCCTGCCCCCAGGTGGTGGGGCTATAGCAACTTATTTTGGTGGGTGACTAGAAAATCCGAAAGTTGTTTGGCATTTATTCACTAAGTGAGACAAAGTAGGACTCAGTATATCTTACTTTGAGAAAATAACTTTTTGGGGGGCGGGGAGCAGTGTGTAACTAGCTAAAGAGGGGTAGAGCTGGGCTATTCTGAAGACATTTGAACGTTTGCCTCTAATGTTACTCCAGGCCTGTTTCTCTACAAAATGCACTATGTGCTTTTAGATGAAGTAAATATAAATTATGTTCTATTCCCACAAATATAACTGTTTGGTAATATCATTTGCATCATAATAACTTTCTGTGGGGTTCTGGTGTCCACTTCCGAGCTAGCTAACCATATAGTCATCACCTCCAAAGGGGCATTCCCTTCCCTTTTGCCCCCCCCTCTGCCAGCGTGAGTGTTTAGCTATTTTGCTTACCATGGTCAGGTATCAAGCCAGTCCCTGGCCTCAGCAGGAGGAGGACTTTACTCCCACCAGCCTGGATGAGCTCAATTGCCCGAGTGTGCGTGATGCCTTGTGTCGGTTCCCCATTGATTTCAACGATCTGGTCGCCAACCTGCACAGGGAACATTGACAGCTGTATGAAATGGCACCAAGCTTCCCTTCCACGTGTCAACAAAGTCCTTCAGCTCTGCTAAGTCATTCTCACTTGTAAAGTTTTTAACCTAGACTTGGTGACAAATGATGCGGACACAATGCATGATTTTATTTACCTGATAAAAATTCTGTATGGGAAAGTTTTATGTGGCTGCCAGTCAGTATCTGAGCATTTGAAATCAAGCATTAAATTCAGATTTTCCCACATCTGTAAGGCCCTGAGACTGATGCCTAGTATTGCAAAATAAATAAATAATAAAAACCTAGTTTTCTACCAAAAGTTAAACCCCAGAAAAGGTGACATTTCTGTATAACCCTAAGTAACACTGCAGAGTGGCACTTACGCAGCACTCTGTAAAGGGTGTTTTCTAAAGCTGGAGCAGATAGTTGCTCACCGCTGAAGCTTTCCTGAGAGACTGGCCATTCTTTGTATTGCCAGCATATCCTATACATGAGTGAGGCTTTAGCTAAATGATATATTTTAGAGATTAAAATGTAAAGAAATTAAGATTTGAGAATTCATTAATATGAACACTTATTTAAACCAACCACTGGATTGTATATAGTAACAAATATAAAATCATTTTCCTGGGAAACAGAAAACTAGGACTCAGAATAAGATACCACATTGCTGGTGTCATTTACCAGAAGTATGTATTTTAAAGGAAAATTTAAAAAAATATGGTGTAATTTAACAGTATGAAACATGAATAAAGATGGTTTTGACATCTGTATCAAGGTAACATGCAACTAAGGATATTTATTGACATCAATGAGATATTACTGAATAATTGTAAGATACTCAAACAATATGTATGTAATGTGACAGAAGAGACTCAGTATTTGATGGGCTGAAGAGATGACTCGGTAATTTACAGCACTGGCTTCTCTTCCAGAGGACCTGGGTTCAATTCCTAGCACCTACATGGCAGCTCACAACCTTCTTTAATGCCCGTTCCTGGGGATCAGACACTCCTTTCTGGCCTCTGTGGGCCAGGCAAATACATACATACACGTGAGCAAAACACCTATAAAACACAAACAAATCCAAAACAACAACAGAACCCCGCACACATCAAAACTAATGCTTTATCTATAGATAAATATCTATTGACCAGACAGGAAGCTGTGCTGTGGGGTCCACGTATGTGGGTTTCCTTTTTTCTAGATGGAAATGACCTTTTTCATCAGATGTTGGGTTCTGTTGTCTTAAAAGTGAGCTCCAGCTTGTGGGCATTCTGCCCCCCTGCCACATGGCACTGCTTACTGGCTCAGGACCAGAGTTCTCCACCAGCTAGACTGTCTTGACCTGGGATTTCTTCACGGGCTCCAGGGGTGTAAGAATTACATTTCTTCTCTTTATAGATTTCCCTGTTTCGGTTACTCAGGAATGGTAACAAGTATATAAAAACAATTATGTAAAATGAAAAAAGCTTAAAAAAAAACAAGCAGAGTAGGACAATAAAGATAACAGGACAGAAAACAGTAAGAAAGGCAGTTAATAAAATCCTTATTGTCCAGAATAAGTGGGACAAAGCCCCTTTGGTAAGCAGTAGAAGAATCATTTTCCTGAGGACGTATGAATAACAAAGTAGGAAAGTAATTCCGACAATAAATGAAAATCAGCATGAGCACAGCTGGTTCATCGCGGGAGAGAGACCCTAGTTTCAGTCACCTTCTTTTTCTTAAGCTACAAACTTGTATGTTTCAATATAAATGTAAATAAAACATGTAATTGAACAGGTTCACCACCAGGTGTCATTTTTAACTTTAAAATAAAATAGAAGGGAAGGGAAGTGGAGTTTTAGGTTGGTTTCTGTTAGGCCGACAGGACTGTGTTCCGGGCTGTGTAAAAACCAAAGGGTTTTTACTACTCTGGGGAGAGGCAGGTGAACATTTTTTTGCTGAACATTTCAGTTACTATAAAAACGTCAATAAAATGGTAAAAAAAAGTTTGAAAAGTTGAAAACACAACCCCATTTATGTATTACTGAAAAACGAGGGAGAAAGGAACGGAAAGAGAAATGAAAGGCAGACAAAAGGAGTTAAAAAAAAAAAAAGACATGTAAGCCAGGTAGTGATGGCGCACGCCTTTAATCCCAGCACTTGGGAGGCAGAGGCAGGATTTCTGAGTTCGAGACCAGCCTGGTCTACAGAGTGAGTTCCAGGACAGCCAGGGCCACACAGAGAAACCCTGTCTCGAAAAACCAAAAAAAAAAA
>BDUI01000541.1:23229-34323 GCA_002335545.1 Apodemus speciosus | reverse complement strand
AAAAAAAAAAAAAAAAAAAAAAAAAAAAAAAAAGTCTAAGTACAGACACAGTCACTCGTGTCACAGACTAACACAGCATAGCTGAAGACAGGCTGTGACGTCCCGCTTGCAGAGCTGGGGATGGAGACCTCGGGTATGCTCGGCACGTGCTCAGACATCCCGTCCAGCTTCAGACCCAGGATCCTCTGCTGACACACAGTACCTTCTCACCTACAAACTAACATTTTCTTGATTTCTGAGTTATACATTGTTGCTGTTCCCCTGGCCTTATCTACCCAGTAATGAGAAAGAGCTGAGAACAATTCTTAATTTCCTAAAAATTTCAATATTTAGGAGCTGGTGAAATGTCTCAGCGGGTAAAGGTATTTGCAGCCAATGCTGACCGACTAAGGCATGGAAAGCAAGCACCCATTCTTACACGTTGTCCTCTGACACACACCTTGGCAAGCATGCCCTCGCATGTGTTCTCACACTAACTAACTCTAAACATTCATTGTCTAGATTAGCCATCCTTTTATCCTCTTGGCATCTGCAAACAYAAAAACTACTAATCTTAATTAAAAAAAATCCCACCCAGAGAATCCCTTTGAAAAACATTCATGAATTACCCACTGTGACTATTCAAGGCACTGTATGAAGTACTGAAGATACTGGACTGTAAAGGTACAGAGTACAAACTTGAGTTGCTAATCTGAGAAAAACAAGGGAGGAGGGAGACGAGAGGTGGAGGCCCTCCTCCCTGGGTGTCATGTGGAGAATTAGAGAAGATGTCTCTAAAGCTGGCATGTTCTTACTAGATAGATCCAAATCTAATGTGATAGTCTACCTGCTGTTTTCAAAATCTAGAGTTTATTTTTGAAATGAAAGTAGATTGAGTCATGGGATTTAAGCTTCGAGTGCTCTGTAGAACTGTATTACTTGCTTGGCCTTCATTTGTATGATGGAATTAGATATCAGGACTCTATTTGGAACCAACATTTTAAAAAGAAGAAATGTGAAATACCTCAGCAGAGGAGAGTAAGAAGGAAGAAGAGGACGAGGGAAGTGGACCAAGACAATGTTAAAAGGATGGACGGACACTGTACTTAAGCTGAGGCTCAGGAAGAAGCCGCTTACATTGCTACAAGATGGTGAGAAAGGGTGGGTTTGCCTCCGCCTTCTTTGATTCCTAGACCCAAGCTCTGTTCACTTCATTAAACTAGGTGAGAAAGCAAACGGGCTGCATCAGCGGGTGCGCATGGCATGCCGCCCTTCTCCGGGTCACCGGCCCCTGGCTGCGGTGTGTGGCTCTGCGTTTCTACCTTCCTGCGTTATCTTTTCTTGTGCACTAACTGTAGGCCCTACTGCTGCCATTGCTGCTTTCTAATCTAGCACAATGGCTTACTCATCCCTTTGGTCTGGGTCATGTCACTGCACAGCCACCTTAACATACAACACCAGCCACCAGCTGACTGCCAGTCTCTCCTGAGCCTAGCTAGTTTTGTTTTGTTTGGTTATACAGGCAAGATGAGGGCCCCATGACATCTTTTGTCTTTTGTCTTTGTCCCTCACTTACTGAACAGATACTTAGGAGTCATCTAAGCTGGTCCTTCAAGCACTGGAAGGTGACCTCATCTACATATTTTGTCTTTTATCCAGGTTACCACTCAAGTTATCCTCACACTGCCATTCCATGCAAGACAGCTGGCTCTCTTCTCTCCTCTTGTCACCTCATTTCCTTCCACTCCTGACACACCCTAAGTAAGCCCACCACCCAGAGTTCCCTGTTATGTGCATTTCCTGCCCCTCTTTATTCCTTCAGCTCGGAGCCTCCCTCGGCCTCGTTCCTGAATTGTACTCACCTCCAAGCAACTTCATCAGTCACTCTCTGACCTTGTGCATATACCTGGTCATTCTGGGAAAGGATTGGTATCACTCTCTCACCAAAGATACCAAGCATAAAGCCTTGGTTAAGGCAAACACTCATAACTGGTTATGAAGCGAATGATAGCACAAAGCTGCAATCGCCTAGAAGCTATTTCTATTTCTAAAACGAGGTCTACTCATGTTGCTCATGCTGGCCTCAAACTTGCTCTGGTAGCTGAGGACGACCTTAACTTGTAACTCTCCTGTCTGTTTCCCAAGAGTGGAAGCTGTGCACCACCACTCACAGTCTTTATGTGCTGCCAGGGACTGAACCCAATGCTTTGTTATACTAAGCAAGCACACTACAGACTGAGCTATATCCCAGCTCCCCTCCCGAGGCTTTTCTGATTATTAGACCTAAGAATAATTTGTCTTATTATTCATTCAGTTTAAAAGTTTTTTTTTTTTTGCCCTGATGCCTATTGAAAATAAAAGAAACCCAAAGTTCTCAGTAAGAAGGCTAGAACTTAAAATCTTTAGTGATTACTTAACTATCAAATTAATCAATTTTTTAAAAGTTGAGGTCAACAATTGCTTTTTATGTAAGATTCCTCTTTAATATCCAGAGAAGGAGAAGGTGGTGATCTATAAACCCTCTGGTCTCCAGTGCCCTGTACAATGCTGCTGTTGCCAGGTTGAGAAAGTCTGTGATGGACCAGTACAGAGTGAACTCTTTCTAATACCCAGAACGGTTGGCAGGGCCAGAGTTTTCTGCCTCTGTAGTGATCTAAGTAGAAGAGCAACCTGGGCTTATTATGTTTTAGAAGAAACTGTAGTCTTTTTATCCTGCTGTCTTTAGGATCTTTGTAATACGATGGAAGTGATCTGATTTACTAACCCATCTGCCCTGTACTGATTGTTCTTCTGGACACACAGAGAAGCCATCAGGCTCTGAAACCCTGGCTGGCCAGGGAAGCACACGGCAGCATGCGGCTGCAGAACCCGTTTCCTGTGTAGGAGGTGTCTGCATTCCCTCGAAAGCAATTACTTCTAGAACTTTCCAGTCTAGAGCCAAAAGCAAAGGTTGCAAACAAATGGGAACTCACGTGAATCCTGCCGTCTTTGATGGCAGGCCCATCCTCAGCAAGGCGAAGGATGAAGAGCCCCATGTTGTACTCCTTTCCTCCTCGAAGGCTGAACCCGAAGCCCCGAGGGCCCCTCTCCAGCTCCACGGGGTGACAGCCAAGGCTCTGCAGGAGGAAGGAAGCATGACAGAGCGCTCAGGCACTGCTCCTGTTGTGCCTTGAAAAGAGTCTGCTTTATAGCTGAGGGAAATAAGCGTCTACTCTCGATACAGTTCTATGTGGCAAGAAAGGAATGCTAGTTGGGCTGCTACTTAATTTTTATGAATTCAAATGAATTCATTTGAAGGTTATGCCTTTTTCTAGTTGGTCAATGTTCAACAAAACAATCAGAGAACAGAATTTTTCAAAGTACCCACTTTACGGAAATTTTTTGCAAATTTTCCTGAAAAACAAGCAAGAGAAAGCCCCCATAGTTAGCTACAGTACTGTGCACCTGTGCACATGTAACCTTGCTTCTGATTTCTCTGTCTGGTGTAGTGAATGCCAACCACATTACCAGTTCTGTAAAGATT
This sequence comes from Apodemus speciosus, assembly GCA_002335545.1. Lineage (NCBI taxonomy): Eukaryota > Metazoa > Chordata > Mammalia > Rodentia > Muridae > Apodemus > Apodemus speciosus. The sequence continues at coordinate 30,821 of BDUI01000541.1, read as the reverse complement.
AGTAATTTTGGAAGCAAATGTATCTGAACAGATTTGCAATAAAAACAAGATGTCAGTGATACAGTAACCCAAAAAATCAGCACGAGGGTGCCTGTGTTTACCTGATGGTGCCGACTGCCCACAACTGAAATCACTGCAGTGTCAGGCTGCGCAAGGTGCTTATGGTCAGACCAGGAATGTCTGTAAGAACTGCAGACATCTTTCCCAATTTCACCTTCTAGGGCAATTCTGTGAGAGAAACCATGTTATGTTCTGCACTGAGAAAATGAGAAACGGTCTAAAAAGAAAGGCAGATCAGCTTCTCTCAAAGTGGAGCCTTAGCATCCTCTATCCTAACAAGCTGCTGTAAACATACTATCTCTAGAACCTGAATTGCTAGAAAAAAAAAAAAGAATGTTCCTTCTCTCCAGGGTAAGCTAAAGACAGAACCCCAACCCTTCCTGCAGTGGTGTTTTGATGGAGTTGCTCTCAAAGAAAGCTGCATTCAAAACATCTGAGCCAGGGCAGACACTGTGACCCTGTCACCATGAAAATGGACCTTCCAAAGCCGCAAAGCCTGAGGATGCTGAATTTCTGGAAACCTAGTTTTTCTTTTGTGAATAATTTTTAACAGAGGAAAGAAATATGTTCAAATTACTGCCCAAGTATAGGTAGTTTGAGAAGAGTGACTCAGGTGGGGCTGGGCCTCCCCTACTTAAGTGCTTACCAGAGAAGCAGGCTAGATGCTGCCTCGAGGCTGACTAGCTCTCTGTCCTGCCTGGCATGGAGGCTGGGGAGCGGGGTGAGGGTTTGGAAAGGCAGGAGGCACAGGGAAGAACCATGAGGTGAGGAGGAGATACATAACAGCTTTCTTCCAGACTTGGCTGCCTGGCTTGTACATTATTGCCTGGGAGTAGGATAGTGAAAAGCAGGGAGATGAGAAAAACCCAAAACCTGAGAATAGCCACACCTGTCCCCAGGTATGTGGTTGGCCTGTGCCTGTCCCATGGGCCTGTGCTGCAGTGCTGGGCTCTGCCTGGCTGAGTTTGTTCCTGACGGTGAACCGTGATGCTCTGTTTAAATGAGAAAATAACAGAAATCAGAATCTGTACATGAAAATCTGAAGACCAAGTGGATCTTTAAGTAAACGACAGTGATGGCGACGGACYCCAGCTTTAGGGCTTTCACAGAACTGTACTGTTACTCCCTGGAGTTGGAGCAGGAATGTCCTCCTCCTCTGGCTTTAAGTAACATTTATGTTTTAGGAGAACAGCAGCCATTCTTTCACATTTTCACCCCGTCTCTTCCGTAACATGGAACCAGAACTCCACATACTCAGTCCTAGCTTGTCGAGGACAGAGCTCCAGAGGCTACTGTGCTCTAGGTTTCCAGAGCACAGGCTTTCCTTCCTCACAGTGCGAAGTCTCAGGACTCTGCAAACTATACACATCTGGGAACTTGGATTTTAACAGAGGAAGTTATTCTGCCTGACGCTTAGTATCAGAGATCACAGAGTCATCCAGAGTGTTGAGAAATGTTTATAAGATTCCCTGTTTTGTTTTCTAAGAGCATGAATGTGTGTGTGTGTGTGTGCGTGAGGGAGGGAGAGAGATGAGATGAGATGAGATGAGATGAGATGAGATGAGAGAATGAATGAGAATCATTAGTGTCCATGTCATTCTTACATTCTGACCAACTGGAATCAACCAAGGCCTACATTTACAACTAGGTGGGTGTCAGTCAGAAGGGAATCTGAGACTGCGGAGCAATTAAGACATATACGGGGTGTGATGGGGCAGATGTGCGGAGGTCAGAGAACAACTTTGGGAGCTGGTTCTCTCCTTCTCCTGTACAGATCCCTGGGATCGAATTCAGGTTATCAGGCTTGGTGGCAAGTGCATTAACCTATTGAGCCATCTTGCCCATATCCATATTTTAAAGCTGAAACTTTTGAATATTTGACTCTACCCAAATATCAAGCTCTAGGAAATTTAAAATATCAAAGATGGGRAGCTCAGCTAAGTAAGCACATGCATCAATGCTGAGGCAGGATGGACAGGGTCAAGCCTGCCCCAACTGTGTGCTGTGTGCTCTTGAGCAATCTCATTTCTCCGTGCGTCTCATCTGGAACTCACACTACCCTTTAGGGTCATGCATGAATGGGTCCAGAGATGAAGCCCTTACAACAAGTACTGTACGACTGTGCTGGCTGGAATGGCAATGTTGTTCATAGACTCAGCTACCCAAATACTTGGTCGCCAGCTGGTCGGGCTGTTTGGGGTAGTTTAGAAGGTGTGGCCTTGCTGGAGGAAGTGTTTCTCTGGGATTAGACTTTATGGTTAACGTCACATGCCATTCTAAATTTGCCTTTTCAGCTTCCTGCTTGTGTTTTCAAGATGTGAGCTCTCAGCTTGTTGTCGCAACTACCACAGCTGCTGCCTTGCTGCCTCCACTCCACTGTCGTGGACTCTACCCCTCTGTAAGCCCAGTCCCCTTAGTCATGATGTTTTAATCACAGTGACAGGAAAGCAATTAAGAAAATAACCATTATTGCCATTGTCGTTGTCATCAAAATGATGTCTTATCTGGAATTTCATTCCCTTCAAGTATATACTTAGAAACATTTACTTTATTTTGTAAGAATGTTCAATATGGAGACTATTTTAGATTAGACCAGCATAAAGAAACAGATAAATGAATCTTGGAGTATAATGGAAGATAAAAAGTCTGATGTCAAAGATAAGAAATGACATGGTAGGAAAACTTTGGGTTTTATAAATCACTATTCTTGGGTTTTACATTCTATAACTCTTCAAAGTTGTATTTAAGAATGTCTTGCAACTAGAAGCCAAGAATACTCCTAAAAGCACAGACAAAAGAGTAGGAGGTAAAGAAAGACAGAAATGAAGTGTGATCAAGGCTGGGCTAGCAATTCTAATGCTGTTTTGCTGCTGGGCTTGTGTTGACACTTGCACATTAGATGTGGACACATGGCCTTGGACCAGACCTTGGCTTTAAAGACAAGATTCTCACGAAGGAAAATGGAGCGGAGTAGGCTATTAACCTTCTTTGTATTGAATGCGTTTCTCTTTTATAGTGTAGTAGTTACAATTGTACCTAATGAGCTTAGGGTGTTAAAATTTGACCTCCTAACTTTTTCAGAATATTAAGGAATTATTTATGTATTTATTTAGTTTTTGAGGCAGGATTTCATGTAGCCCAGGCTACTTTGAAACTGTAATGTAGCTGAGGATAACCCTGAACTTTGACCTCCAATGTCCACCTCCTGAGTTCTGAGATCCCATGCTCATATGTATGCACTTTATATGTACTGGGTTTGAACTCAGAACTTCTTGCATGCTAGGCAAGCATTCTATGAACTGAACTACATTTCCAGTATTTTTTCTTTTCTTTTCCCCTTTTCTTAAGACTTTATAAAATTATAATGCAATCACATTTCTCCCAAATACTCCTTGTTCTCTTCAAATTTATGTCCTCTTTTTTTCATTGCTATTGCGTGTGTGTGTGTGTGTGTGTGTGTGTGTGTGTGTGTGTGAATGATTGGACTGTAAAACCCATTCAACCAGAGGGAAAGGAAACCATGCCTTGTACTGGAAAACTAGCGAACTATTCTGTGCTAGTGAAGCCATGGTTATTGAAGAAGAAACTGTAACCGCTGGTTTACTAAGTCAGAATAATCCCCAACAACAGTCCAAATATTTGTCCTTATACCCACAGACGAGTATAGTCTTCACCACGCATCAAGGAAATGTCTCTTTGCAAGAGATAGAGACCACTACAACTACAGCAAACCACAGCCAATCAAAATGCAGAGCTGTGGAGCCCAGTACCAGTGGATGCATCTACAAAACAGCCTTGCACCAAAGACTCATTTTGCACCAAAGAGAACATTTTGTAAAGAGGGCAGAAAGTTTGTAAAAGCCAGAGGATTGGTTTGCTGTGAGACTGTGTCTCCCAGTAATGTCAGAAGTTACATAAAGTATCAACGTGACTGCCCAAACATGAGCTGAAAAGGGATGACACCAACTGACATGCCAAAGCATACTGAAGAAAAGCTCGTGAGACCTTAACCCAAATAACTACAGGCAACTGAGAATTTCTGGGAGTAGGAGGGATAGTCTTCCCTAGAGAAGAGCATACCCAATTAGTTATCCAATACCAAATGGTTAGTCCTGAAAACATGTATGTGAGTGACATTATACTGATTGAGCAGGCTTTCACATTTAATCAGCTCCCAAAAGAAACCCCATAATCATTAAAAATTACTTCCTATTTTTGAAAACTTCATGGTTTTCTTGTCACCGGTTTTGAACTTCCCTAAGTTCCTGAGCCTCCAGTTTTAACATAACCCATGAAACAGTCCAACTGTCCTGCTTAAAGTCTTAAGGTAAACCTTCTGTCACATATAGAGTCTAACCAGATTTATCACCTGAAATGAGTCTTCCTATTTTACCTTGTGTTCAACATGTCTGTTTCTTTGTTGGATTCTTCCAGCTGCTTTAGCACACTGTGACCACAGTGTTTTCACAGTGTTGACCACACTGCACACAAACAAGACAATAATGCCAAGGAAAGACCATGAAATAAGGGCTCAGGAAGGCCCCTTGGTGTTTTGGTGGAGGCAGAGATGGCGGCAGCAGTTACAGAAACACTCACAGCACTGAGCCAAATGGTATGTTAATACTCATTGACTGAGCACGTAATTCTACTCCCAGAAATCCTCACATTGTCTTATAGGATACACATAGAAATGAAACAAAGCACAGCCGGGCGGTGGTGGTGCACACCTTTGATCCCAGCACTTGGGGATGCAGAGGCAGGCAGATTTCTGAGTTCGAGGCCAGCCTGGTCTACAGAGTGAGTTCCAGGACAGCCAGGGCTACACAGAGAAACCCTGTCGGGGAAAAAAACAAACAAACAAAAAAAGAAAGCACAAAACAGCAAAAAAGAGTCAGTCTTCGACATTCAAATGTTTGTGCATCTGAATAAGTAAAAAAAAAAACTAGAAAACTTACAACAAAAGGCAAGTGGGATAGGATTGAATAGCCATTTCTCCAAAGCACAGTGGAATACCACTTCATATCACGAGAATGGCCAGTATGAGAAAAGAGCCAACCAGCCTAAGTGTTGTGGAGAATCTGACAAAACTGGAAGCCTCCTTCATATATGGCTGACGAGAGTATAAGATGGTAGAGCTGGCTAAAGGAATCATTTCGCAATTCCTCAAAAAACCAAATATGAGAGTATACAATATGACCTGACAATTCTAACTTTAGGAAAAACTCAGGAGAAATGAAATCATGCATTGCAGGAAAACATGTACAGTAATCGGCATAATTCACAAATAAACAAATGTCTATCAGATGTTTAATTGGAAAGTAAAAGCATGTATATGTAATATGGACTTTACATTATTATGTATAAAAGGCATCCCTTTTTTATATTACGTATAAAGACTACAGTGAAATTGAACCTTGAGTGTTTGCTAGAGAAGCCAGACAGACAAGGTCTTGTACCATATCATTTCACTAAAGTAAAATGTCTAACAAATGTACAGAGGCAAAGAGCAGATATGTGGTTGCTGAGGGAAAGCGTTAGAAGAAAATGGGAAGTAATTTTTAATGATTATGGGGTTTCTTTTGGGAGATGATTAAATGCGAAATTAGTGGTGATGGCTAGACAACCTTGTGGATAAACAAAAGAAGAATGATCCCTTCCCCAGGGGCCCTCCAGAACAGCACTGGGTGGCATGTTGTGATGAGTTTTATAAAATGTGAGTTTTATTTCAGTTAAAAGAAAAAAGGAGAGATAACATGAGGAATTGTAGAATCTTTGACTGAGTCCTGAAAAACAAAACAAATCCCAAGGTTCTGAGAATAGGCCCCAAAATATTAATCTGTAACATAGAGTCATCTACCTATACAGCCAAAAGAGTAAGGAGAGTACACACTCAACAGTGCACTTTAAAAGATGCACAGATGGACACACAAAGTGTACTGGAGGGAATCCAGAGTGCAGTGTGTGGACAATTGGGAATAAACAGAGACCCGATGGAGAAAGAACAGAAGCGATGGCCTTTTTGTTCCAGTGTGCATTCTTGGTGGCTGTGGTAACTTATATACACTCTTAAAAATAAACAGGACTTGACGAAAACACAAGGTCCCCAATGGAGGAGCTAGAGAAAGGACCCAAGGAGCTAAAGGAGCTTGCAGTCCCTTCGGCAGGCAGGAGGGGCAACAATATGAACCACCCAGTACCCTCAGAGCTCCCAGGGACTGACCCACCAACCAGAGAGTACACATGGAGGGAACCATGACTCCAGCTGCATATGTAGCAGAGGATGGACTTGTTGGACATCAAAGGGAAGAGAGGCCCTTGGTCCTGAGAAGGCTCGATGCCCCAGTATAGGGGAAGGCCAGGTCAGGGAAGTGGGAGTGGGCGGGTTGGTGAGCAGGGGGAGGGGGGATGGGATAGGTGGTTTTGGAAAGAGGATATCATTTGAAATGTAAATAAAGAAAATATGTACTAAAAACAAACAAAAAAGGAGTCAATTTGAAAAAGCAGTAAAGGTTTCTATATAGTGAACACAAACTACCAGCTGCAGCCAACTCCTGCTCCAACCTTAAGACCAAATTACTGTGGTAGAGGCAGAGGCTCTAGAGTTAATGGACAGGGTGGACACTGGTCCCAGTCATGACTGCAGTTTGAAAGTTTTTATATGACACATGGCATGTGTCTTATCATGTCTGTGGCAAAGTAGTCCCAGATATTAAATAGCACCATGCAAAGGGAAGATGAAGTGCAAAGGGAAAATGAAGGGACGGAGGAGACACACTGTTCTTCAGGTAACAGCCTTTCCCTCTCACAGAGAAGGCTTGGGTGGGCAGGAGACAGGTGTCCTCAGTCAGAGGCCGTGTAACCTGGAGCAAAGGTGTGAATCTAGTTTCTGAGGACTGCTCTCAAGATTCACCTACCTGCAGGGTAACTGGTAAGTTTTACACTGAATTCAGTGAGTGGCTTGGAAAACATAAATTCTGTGAAGGAGATTTTTAGGTCAAAAGGGAGACTTTCTATTATTTCCTGAATAAAATAAGGGATTCTAAATGTTTCTATAGTTTAAAAAAAAAATCCAGAGTACAATAAAATGATAGGTAATCACTGACTAAAATTTCTTTTTCATTTCATCCTAGCAGTGACTGTCAAGATCATTAACATCTTGAAACATTTGGGCTGAAGAAAAATGAGCAATTCTGGATAACCTTTTAGAAAAACTCATCAACAATAGTCAGTGCTATCTTTGAAAATCTTTGTTCTTCCACCAAACGATCCCAGGATATAACTGTACACACAACTCTGCAGTGCCATGTTGGCATTGACTTTTGTGACATTTGAGTCACAAAATTAATGTTAAGGAAAGAATGCTCATGAATAAATACCCACCATAGTATCTCGGATAGAAAGAAGACTTACGTAATACCTTAAAGGTAAAAACATAGCCGGGCGGTGGTGGCGCACGCCTTTAATCCCAGCACTTGGGAGGCAGAGGCAGGCGGATTTCTGAGTTTGAGGCCAGCCTGGTCTACAGAGTGAGT